>JAOWBW010000107.1:1475003-1592503 GCA_026119855.1 Campanula takesimana | reverse complement strand
CAAAGTCGGGATTTGGTCAACTCAACTCTACAGGGAGGGTTGACTAAATGGATGGACTTGACTCTTATTTGGTCAAAGTCGGGATTTGGTCAACTCGACTCTACGGGGAGGGTTGACTAAAAGGATGGAATTGACTCTCTCTTGGTCAAAGTCGGGATTTGGTCAACTCGACTCTATGGGGAGGGTTGACTAAATGGATGGACTTACGTCGCTTTGGACTGCCAGTGGTGTTTCAACCTAAAATGACCACTCTAGGTCAAGGCTTGACTTGGGTCAACTCCATCTTTGGGGAGTTTGACGGAAAGATTGGTCTTACGTACGACTAAGGGCTGCTGGGATTGACTTCTTTGGTCAAAGTTTAGACTTGGTCAACTCTAACTCTACATTATGGGATGGTTGACACATTTTCTTGACACCGGGGAGAGCCTAGGGGTGACCTTAAAGACACATTCCGGACAAAACAGTCCAAGACTTTGGGAAAATAATCATTTTGAGGGGAGATCAAAAGCATTTTTCTTGAAACATTGTTTTTGTCAAATGATGCCAAATGGGCAAATTTGGAGATGCTTATTTCTAAAGGTAAATATTTTAACGAAGCGTGTTAGTCAAATTTTTGATTTTAACTTAACCGCGGGTTTATTATGCATAAAGTCATTTGAAGCTTTGTCTGTTCTTTGAGAAGTAACTGGTGGTAGGAAATCTGCTTGTCACTGTTGTGGGGATAGCCCCAATGTCATTTTTTTCGTTGATGTAGGGGTAGCCCCATGTCCTTGTTATCGTTGATGTGGAGGTAGCCCCATGTCTTTGTTGTTGTCGATGTGAAGGTAGCCCCAATGTCGTCCTTCGACCTTTGATGTTGACGTGGACCCGTTGTCATCTCGCGGCCTTTGATGATGTTAGGAACCCATCCTTTTTTCATGACGTATCCTTTCTTTTTTCTAGGTCGCCCTTGCGGGTTTTCAACCTAGCGGGCATCTTTTTTGCGTCTTTTTATAGCACACCCTATTTTTCGCCTAAGCCGCCCTTGCGGGTTTTCGACTTAGCAGGCTACTTTTTTGGTGCCTTTCTCCATTTTTTTTATTTTTTTTATTTTTATAAGTGATCCAGCCGACTCGACGGGACATGGACTTAAGGTATCTTTTGGAGGAAACATGCAAGGGCATTTTATTTGGGAGAGAGTCTCTTTATGTTGGTGAGCTCTTTGAGCAATGTATCATGAAATGGGAGGAAACCCTTGCTTGACAGAACATAAGTGTTTCGCTCTTTCCTAAGATGAAGAAAAGAAGACTTGTCGAGACATTTGAAATTTGCCTTAATTAAGATTATCAAAATGATTGCTTGAATGGACCATGTTTATTATTAAGTCAAGGTTATAACAAACAATAAGCCTTAACATGTATAAATATTGTGATCAATTGAGATTAAGATTCGATCAATGGCAAGATCAAAAGGAAAATATGTTTAGGGGGAATTGGTCCTTGATGTGACCAAAGAAGGTGCGTCTGGAGAATCGGTCATTGATGGGACCGAGGGAAGAGAGCTTGGTCATTTTTAGAGGACCAAGGTTTGATGATTTTGTTTCATGCTATGACCGGACCTGAAGGTTGCCTACGTTCCCCTCAGTTTGAGGAGCTCAGGTCGCCGTAGTTCGGCTATGTACCGCCTTTGGCTGAAGCTGGTGTCCTTTTGAAGGATGTTGTTGCTTTGTTGATGTAGATCGCTTTGCTTCCTTGGGATGTTCTTTGACGTGGACTTTTGCGGTTAACTTGGTGAGATTTTGAGGAAAACTTCCTCTTCGCATTCATTTCATTTCCCTCTTCTCTTTTTTTTTTTTTTTTTGAGGGAGAGGGGAAACATTAGTCCCAACTTGCTACCTTGGACATTGGCTCATTTGTAGCCCCTTGGTGGAATGTCTGTTATTTCTAGCTTTGATTTTGAAGATCCGGGAAGTCCTTTGCTTGGTGGCGTACGTGCGATCACGGTTGAATCTTGATGGTTGAGCAACAACATCCTTGCCTTTTCATTGTCTTATGATGCCTTTGATGTGCATCAAGAATTTGCATAGGAAAGGTGTATCGGGTTGTGTATCAGGAAATGTGTATCAGGGATGTGTATGAAGGATGACTTGCCATTAATGGTTTCTTTACGCCAATTGATCACAACATTTATTCACATCAAGATTAATTGTTTGCATTTAGGATTTTCATTTGTGTTAGGTCCATTCGTCCTTAATGAGTCGTCATTGACTAGTATGCTTAGAAGTCAATTCATCATCTTAGGGATGTAGCAATCAAATTCATGATAACAAGCAAGGCGATTTCAAGAGTAAATGTATATTGCAAATAATGTCTCCAAGTCTAGAGAGAAGAGAATGAAAATGACTCTTTTATTTAGAAAAATTTATACGTACATGTCCAAGTGCGGACCTTTGTAAAAATAAAAAAGACACGGTCCGGGACGGACTTTGATGAAAGTCTAGATCCTACGAGGCTAGAAGACTCTTTTTTTTTTTTTTTTTTTTTTTTTTTTAGGGATGGGCTCCAATGAAGCACGATGATCCATTTACTTCCTCAATTGTTGGAGGGGTTGTCGGCGGCATATTCCATGTCTTCCACGGGGAACTCGGGCTCCATGTCATCGGGAAAGATGCCGCGAGGTCTCCATTTGGCTTGGCGTTGTAATTACCGGATTCGTCTACTCATGAGTTGGGAGTTTGCTTTGGCCATCTCCTTTTGGTGATTTCCTTTCAAGGTGCGTAGCCTTCGTACATGGCACTCGACGAAGGTACGGATCTCCATTTGATGTAGCCGCTTTTGGGCTTCCGAAGCACGGGCCTCTCCTTGTAGACAGTGTTCCAACCTTTTGATCTAGTTGTTCATGTGGATGGTTGTCTTGGACGCCAATTCAGATGTGGGGTCCTTGGTGAATGTTTCCAATGGACAGAACCGCGAAGGACTTTAGCATATTAAACCTCAAGGCAGAATTATAACCGGGATTTGAGAAGAACGCTTCATTAGCGGATTGACCTTTTTAAGAAAGATATGATCTTTTATTTTAAGAAAGGTTGGTCTTCTTTTTGGAAAAAACACACTTTTATTTTGAGCGAAAGACTCACACACAATTTTTTATGTAAACTTTTGACAAAGCAATAATATTATCAAAAAACTGACAATGGACTCGGAATGGTCACCACATGGCATTAACCGGGGAGTCAAGACTCTAACTAAACCTAACAGATATCTTAACTGACCTTTCTTAAGGGCTTATCACACATCCTAACAATGGACTCTGACTTTTCCTAAGAATTACAACGAAAACAGACTCTTTCTAAGGGGAGGTTAATAAGGTTTTGATATTCCGCTCCTGACCATAGTTGTCGCTTCATTACCATCTTCTCAACCTGGGGCATTCAAGTTTTCCTTCCGTGATTAATTTCCGTATGATGCGTTTTATGGTGGCACAGTCATCGGTGTTATGTCCATGGAAGTTAACGAGAGGCTTCGCAAGGCCTTGCTTTACCAATCCCTCAAACGCTTTGCTTATGGGCATTCCGAACTTCTCGAATCTTACAAACTGGCACTTATCCGAGTTGCCTGTCCTTTGAGAGTCTTGTTTTGGGCCTTCCCCTTGGATGCCATTGACCGTTCCCGAGGTTTCCTTTCCTTTGTTGGTGGCCGGGGGCGGCATCTGTAGGAATTTTCGCTGTTTTAGGCGGACGATTGCTCATTGAGGGCCCTTTCAAACTTGGATCCGGCGGTAACCATAGCTCGGATGTTGGGATAGAAGTGGTGACTAATCAAGGTCCCTAGTTGAGGTTTCAGACATGATTGGAAAATTTCCAATTGCTCATCTTGGGTAGGCGGATTGGAAAACTCTCCGAGTTTATAGTTCCACCTCTTATAGAAATCGCTAATCGGTTCATCGCCCTTTTGCCTGATGCTTTGCCGATCCGTGCGGTCAGTTTCCCACTCCAATTTAGACCGATACTTAGTGAGGAATGCTTCTTCGATTCGATCCTATGTTGCTCGGGATTCACCTTTCAAGTTAAAAAAAACATTTGAGTGCGCTTCCTCTCAAAGAAAGTTGGAAATGATCCGCCATTTGTTGCACAGTACATCCCTTTGCTCCCATTGCCAAGGTGTAGGCATTGACATGGGTTTGGGGGCGAGCGGTTTCATCAAACTTGTATATTCCTGGCATTTTGAACTTGTGAGGTAGGGGGAAATTTTTATCAGTGTCGGTAATTCCCAAAGAGGATTTCTTCTGATTCATCCCTTCAAACCTTTCGTCCATTTGTTTCAATTTTTCTACCACCCATCCCATTTGGTGATCCACATATGGGCTCGAGTTGATTGACCCCATAGTTTGGCTTGTCACCGGAACTGCGGTTGGAGGCACAGTGGTGGACGAGATCACGGGAGGAAAGTTTTGAGGTGGTATGTGGGTGTAGACATACCCATGTCCCGGATTGCTTATAGGGGTATATGGTGGGATGGCATCATGGGCTTGTGCCATTGGATGGTAGATTGGGTATGGTGCTCCTTGGGATGTGGTCGGCAAAGCTGGAGGTGGTAAACCAATGGTGGTTGGTGCTAATGGTGCTTGGCTCATCGGGATTGGGCCATGCGGAGTGAATCCAGGCGGATATGAGGGAAAGCTGTTTGGTGGAGCAAAAGGAGCTTGGGTGACAGGCACATTTTGGTGGATGGTAGCTTGGAATGCAGGACATGAGGTCGCCACATTAGGGTAAGTTTGGGGAGGGGGAACTCGGCTGTAACTTTGAGGTTGCACATTTTCGACCTCCTCTTCATCGGTGATTTCCACAAAAGACCCATCATTTTCAAACATGACGGCTACCCCCTTTTGTCTCAAGGCTTCCACTACCCTATTTTGCATTTCTTATTGGTGCTTACGGACATTCTCTTCCCGGGCTGCCTCTAAATCTTGTACCAATTCTTCTCGGGTAAGACCATTTGGATCCACTGCATTATCACCCCCACTACTACTTCCCGCTGGGCTAGTCATTCTGAGAAGTCTGAGCGAAGCTGCTGACCAACTGTCGGACTCGATACTAATCAAACGGTGACCCAGAACTCTTATCCACTTCTTACGAGCTGCGGAGTAGAAGGGGGGGGGGGTTCATTCAGACTAGGGTATCGACTCGGGGGAGTGTTTGGGTGGAAGGCTCAGGCTCATGCTACTAATGGGACATGACCGTTATGCTTAGACTTATGGAGTGGAAAGTGGATGGGATTTGATGGGATCTCAAATCCATCCGAGATTCTAGCGGGGACCTATTTACAAGGTTGTAACGGACGCTTAGGCGACTAATCCTAATGGCTCAATGGGTGGTTAGGCGACTACTCCTAAGGGTTTAATGGCATCTTCGGAATCCATCCAAAGATTGACGGGTACATTGGAGATCATCCAAGGACTTGACGGACTCTTAGGGAACTATTCCTAAGGACTTAACGGGAGCTTAAGAAACTAATCCTAAGGCTTAACGAGATCTTGGAGGATAACAGGGATCCATCCAAGGATTCGACTGGCTTCTTGGAGGATAACAGGGATCCATCCAAGGACTTGACTGACTTCTTGGAGGATAACGGAGATCCATCTAAGGACTTGAATGACTTCTTGGAGGATAACGAGGATCCATCCAAGGACTTGACTGGCTTCTTGGAGGATAACGGGGATCCATCCAAGGAATTGACTGACTTCCTAGGGGACTATTCCTAGGGATTTAACGAGAATTTTAACGGGGACCTAGGGCACTAATCCTAGGGGCTTAACGGAGATCTTGAAGGATAACGGGGATCCGTCCAAAGACTTAACGAAATGACACTAGTTAACGAAAGGATGCAATGTGTCAAAGACGAGAAGCAAACATGGAGCAAATTCATGCAAGGTGCAATTAATTATCCGTTCAAGTTTACTTAAAATGCATTTTTATTCCTAAATGGTTGGAAAAGATTTCTCTTATTTTTTGCAACTATTCTAAACCCTGGATCAGTGGAAGCCATCACTACGTCTATAAGCCCCTCGTTTTCACCTGTATTGCACACCCCCAAGGACGGGCTATCCCGGGCGAGGGTCCTATAGGGCATGTGGCTTCCACCAACCAAAAGAACTAAACCTAAGGTCTAGTGCATCGTGAAGTTCCAATGCGTGTGCCATCCTTATCATGATTAAGCCCCAGTCAAGGTCAAGATTGACTTAACGTTTTAATGAAATTTCAGCATGACCTCATTTTAATGAGGGACTTCGGACCTTAACCTTGGGCTTAAGGATGATTAGGATGGGACAAGCATCAGGACTTAACGACACGGTGTCACCTTATCCTTAATACATGACTTTGGTTAATTGTGATTGGAATTAACGCATAAATCAAGGACCGGGTCAAAGATGACGTTGGTCACACTTGCTTTCACAAGGAGTCGTGAACTTGGGTGTTAACTTGGCCATAATTAATGTTTGGGCACGTAATAGGGACGTGATGATGTGAGCTATACCAAAAACCAACCATGGTCACGGTATTTGTGTGTCACGGACATGTGTGGTTGACTCGGCTCGGAAGGGGAGGTGGAATGGACTCGTGCGCGCGAGAAGGGCACAAGAGCACCAATCAAGCTGCATCGTGGCATCCATCCCAGGTTTTAAGGGTTATTGAGACGTGCACAAGGTCAAGTGTGCGTAGTATGAGGCCTTCTATGTTCCATTTTGAGTCAAAATAGGAATTTTCGGTTCGTTTTAATATCATGAACAAGAATAAGCAAGATATGAACAAATAATGAGCAAGTTATTTGCACAAATAATCAAACAAGGATATGAACAAGTAAGAATCTTGAAAATCAAATTTTGTACATGGAAAAGGTTGTGTACAATCAAAGGTTTTGAAAACCAAATTTTTTTTTTGCAAGAGGATCAAGGCCCTTTGAAAATCAATTTGTACAAAAAGATTGTGCATAACAAAAAGGATTTGGAAAACCAAACTTTTCATGAAGAGTGTTATGCACAATAAGGTTTTGGAAACCGAATTTTATGTCAAAAAAAATTGTGCATAACCGAGCTTTGGAAAACTAGTTTCGGTTCAAGAAAACAAAGGCATATATGCATAAGTAGAGGCTGTAAATTGGAACCTGGACAAGCAGAAGCAAAGGGGACCATCAGAATGTTTTTGCCCTGCAAGAAATTGTTAATTTGAAACATTCTGTGGGCCCAGGAAAACCAATCGTACGGCTAGTAGAGGAGTCCCATTATTTTTTGCAATTTTCCCGTTTCTGATCCATCAAGTAGGGATGGCCAAACCGGACCGGAACGGAATCGGGGAACCGGACCGGAAAAGCCCGGAATCGGAGCAAACCGGGGAGTAAACCGGAACCGGAATAACCGGAACCGTGGTAAGCGCGGGCCGGTTCAGGGTCACATATATGGCGAACCGGAACCGGACCGGAACCGGATCGGCATTTCCATTAAAAAAATAAAAATCCCTTATTTTTCAATAAATTTTAACATGTTTATTCATTAGTGTATGATAAAATAAAAATCTCTCGTCTTTTAATAAATTTTAACATGTTTATTCATTATTGTATGATAAAAAAAAAAAAAAAAAGGTAGCGTGGACTGAACCGGAACCGGACCGGAACCGGATTGTGATGACCGGAACTGGTGTAAGCGCGGGCCGGTTCAGGGTCACATATATGCCGAACCGAAACCGGCGGTTCCGAACCGGAACCGGGCCCGGAACCGGTTTTGGTCATCCCTACCATCAAGCCCCAGTTTATTGTGTTTCCAGAAATCAAAACAGAAACATAAAATACACACAAAATATGAACAAAGTCAACAAACAGGGACTGGAGTTTGACCCACACAAGAATGTCCCCGAGTCTTCTAAAAAGAAGTTCGAAAACACACTATTCCCCAGCGGAGTCGCCACTGTAAGATACCCGCGGGAAAACGGAAAAGTTACCTCGAGAATCAAACACGGCACTTTATGTTCAAGAAAACGGAGTCTCCAAGTTAAATTAATTTTAAACCAAATTCAACTAAAAAGGTTAGTGAAAATGAGTTCGGAGGTCGGGTTACGTCTTGGGAAGAAATTTTCATTATTCACCCAATCCGCGTCGGAAAACCGAGTCTCCCTAGTTTGTTGACAAAAAACGTGCAAGTTTGTGTGTATTTAAAAATGAGAGAAACTGGCTTTTAACAGAAAACAGTTAAAAAGTTAACAAAAAGGGGTTTATTTGCAAAGATTTTGACAGAGTAGGGTTTAAACGGAAAAAAAAATTACCTAGACAAACCATCCGTATGGCTGGTGATGGTTGTCCTGGAAATTTATAGATTTTATCAGAAAACCGTCCAGTTTTAGGCAGGAACAGAGCATCCTGCTGAAACTGGACAGAATGGGACTTTTCCAGATTATTTTGTGGTACAAAAAAATGCATAACATCCCTATACCATTGATCATTAATTAGACACAAAAAACAAGTGGTTTTGGGCATGATGAAGGCAATGATTGGGGAAATAAGAACAAAGTTGATGAACATGGATTTTGAGCCAAAACAACCATTTGGATGGTTAAAGATGGAGACTTTAACCCCCCAAATGGATGATTCATCCAAGATAAAGCCTTGAGACATTAAAAATTAACCTTTGGATGGATAAAGATTGAGTCTTTATCATCCAAATGGACATTATTAAGGCTTAAATCAAAGTTTGGATGGTAAAGATTAAGACTTTACCACCCAAACTTGATCATCATAACATAAACATAAATATCATAAATATGCAAGGGCTCTCTCCATATGTGCAATGGATCACCAAGCCAAAAGTAAAGACATTAAATTAAATGACATAAAAGTAAATGACATAAAAGTAAATGACATAAAGTAAATTGCGTAAAGTAAATTGCATTAGTCATAACAAGCCATGATCATCTTTGGTTTGTAACCCTTAATCATACACAAGGCATGAAGGCACCATGAATCATTTCAAGGCTTGGTTTCAATTACTAATATCACAAGAAATATAAACACATTAAGTAAATAAGAACATGAACAAGTAAATAAAGAGAAGTGAAGAGGAGGTGGGGGAGAAGGAGGTCTCACCAATGTTTGATTCTAGCCTATCTTTCTCTCTTTCACTCAATTCTAACAATGTTTGTGTTTCTGCTCGTATTTTAGCAGAGTTTCTGCACTCAAACTATTTTCTCCACCCCCTGAAATGATCAGCAAGGGCTCAATTTATAGGGACTGAAGGAACCCAAACCAGCCGTACGGCTGGGGCCTTCTAGTACCCAAACTATCCGTACGGCTCAGCCTGGCGAGCTTCTAGATTTTTCTAAGTTAATTCCAGGACAGTCCTAAAGTTTTTGGTTTATCATAGTGAGGTCCTAGCCTATCAGTTTTAGTCCTGAATAGTCCTAAGAATTCCTCTAAGCTGGTTTCAGTTCAGATTGGGGTACTTGCACCTGCACACTCTACTTAAAAACACCAATAAAATCATTACACCTAAGATTTTGTGAGCAAAATTTTGTAGCTTTTTTGTGCCCTAGAATTATGTTTTTTCTAGAGATAGGGACTAACATTTTCTCTTCACAACTCCTTCCGTGCAACACCTCCACTACCCCCCCTCTTGCAACAACCAGGTACTCCAACCATCCAACATCAATAGCTGTTGTCTTCTTGTCTCTCCGGTCACCAATCCTCCACCACTAACCACTCCGGCGAACTCTGTCTGATGCCGCCTCCTCCTTAGATCCCCTCATCTCAAGTCAATGAAAACAAATCAAATAATTTAAGTGGTTGAATAAATTGTGGTAGATCTGGAATGCAAACACGAAAAAAAGGCGAGAATCAAGACTCTGGCAGGTGGGATGTTAAGGATTCTTGGAATATGCTTGACACCACCTCATTATTTTCTACGACTGTAATAGAGACCTACTATGGTGATTTGGCCGGAGGAGAGGAGCCGCCAGTGATGGAGGCATGGAGATTACCAGATCTGGGGAAGGACTCGTCGGAGGATTCGCCGGCGAGATCGACAGAGGGAAGGGGGTGGGGTGGGATTTAGAGAGAGAGAGAGAGAGAGAGAGAGAGAGAGAGAGAGGGGGTTGAGAGAGATGGGATTTCGACGGAGAAAGAGAGAGAGAAGGGGACGGCACGCAGAAGTGGGAGGGTTAACGTATTAGGGTTGAGTAGGAGGGGTAGTTTTGGGATTAAATTATTTCATTGAAAAAATCAGGGACCTAATAGAAATAAACATTCCATCTTGTGGACCTGAGAGAAATAAACTAAAATGTCTGTCCTATTTAAAAAATTTGCTTTAACTAGAGGACTTTTGAGAAATTTTTCCTTTTTTAAAAAGCGACTATGCTTCATAAATGTAAGTGTTCATCTTACTAAGTTTGATTATTGACTATAAACATTTAAATTTTAATTGACAGTTATAAATATTTAAATTGATACTTTTCATAAGTACTAATGTGTGCATTACACTGAGTCATTTGTATGTGTGAAAAATTGCCATAAAACCCTAATCATTTAAACCAATGGTTACAAACATTCAAACTGACACTTTCAATAAGTATCCGTGTGGGCGAAAAAAAAATTCAACGTTTGCCTTAGAAAGTGCCAGTGTGCGAGTAAAAAAGTACAAGTAGTTGTGTTAAAAATGTATGTAATGGTGTTAAAAGTGTCATTAGTAGTGTTAATAAGTTTCATTGTGTTCGATAAGATTTGATTGTTTACAAAAATGTCATCAGACGTTTTTAAAACATGTTCTAGTTGTTTAAATAAAAGCCACCATATGTTCTAAATCAAATGTCAGTTATGTATGTCATCGTGCATTTAGAAAACACACTTTATTAATATATTAGAAAAAGCGCATTTTTCCTCAAATTTTCACCACTACTGTAACTCTATTAGTAATAATAATTTTTTTTCGACATTATAAGATTATAAGAATAGTGCATCAACAATCACCCAACTTTATGGCAACTGTGGGTTTTCATACCTAAATTATTTTTCACTTCACTTTTTGCACTAAACTACTTTTTTTTGCACAACAGGTGATCACTCTCACTAACGCCGTTTGTTTTTAGTTGTTCAACTGGTCACGTGCGGGGCACAAATGGAAGAACAAAATTAGAAGAAGTTTAATACCCATTTTAGTCACTCACTTATAAATATTTTAAGTTTTAGTAGCTGACTTTTCAATATATTACGTTATAGTAGTATTTGGCTTATAAAATCTTCTTCCCCATAAATGTAGACACCACCACCAACATCACCAGTCCTCCACCAACAACCTCCATGTCCGACACCGCTGTTTAGTGTAAAAAGTATAACGAAAAATAGTTTAGGTATGAAAACCACTGTTTCCATAAAGTTGGGTGATTTTTGGTGCAATTTTACCTAAGAATAATTACAATCATTTACACTAAAACGGCGTAGTTACCTACTCTCCGTCCAAGTTTAATCAATAAAAAATGTCAATTTAAATTTTTAATTGTTAAATTTTAATCTACAAAACCTTAAAATGGAAACTTATTAATAATTTTTAAATACCGAGACTCACTTGTCATACTCACAATAAGGAACCACTTTAATCTACCTTTTAACTCTTAATTTCTTATGCTCAACTCAATTTTTGAAAATTAAAGTGGGATGGAGAATTTTGTTGTTTATCAAAAAATTGGTTTGATTCTTACTCCAAATATAGTCAACATCATTATTTTCATTAATGATATTTGACAGAAAGTAACGTTGTTGCATTATTTGAAATAACTGGTGAAAATACATATCATTAAGTTGTTACTAGAAAGTACGTTGTATTTGGTGTTACAGAGTGTATAGTACATTATACCGGTAGGTAATTAGTCCGAATATAAAAGTAAAGTAGGAGAGATAATGAATGAGAAGAATAGTAAAAAAAAAAAAATTACCATTTTTTAAAGTAAACTTATACTCTCATACGGATTAAAAAAGAAAGTTGGAGTGATAATCTATGGTGATTGTGTAACGCCTCTTAATCAAATAAGACAGTAAAAGGAAAATTTGTGTGGTTTTTCTAAGTATAGTTGGGGCAGTAACATTATTCGTTAACTTTTCTAGACCTAAATTCCTTTGTTAAATGGGTTAATGACAATTTATGGCCTGAACTCAGGGGGGGGGGGGGGGGCGTCTAAAAGGGGCCTCGACTTTTTTTCCGCTAAATCAGGACTCAAAATCAATTTTTTTTGCAATTAGGGGATTTCTGACGATTTCTGTCAAAAACCACCGTTAAGTAGACACGTGCGCTGCACGTGACTTTTCACTGTGGGCGAATTGGGAGAATGAAACAAAAACACCCCACCACCTGAAAGAAAGAGTAGTCTTACGTTTTAGTTTTCAATTTACTTATTCCATCCGTCTCATTTTAAATTTCAAAAATTTATATTTTGGTCATTTCATTTTAAATTTAAAAATTTTAAAAAGTTTTTTTTATACTTTTTATTTGTGGACCACACATGTCATACTCACAACAATTATCCACTAACTATTCCCTACCCACTTTCTCTCTACTATCAAACCATCTACACTCACAACACATCACTTTTTTCTTAATTTTTGTACCCCAACAATTTTTTAAAATTTAAAATGAGACGAAAAAAGTATTTTTCATTTAAAAAATTATTATTCTAAATGCAAAACTTATTATTCTTGTGTAGGTACAAAGAAAAACACCTTGTTCTTTTTTTCTTTTTCTTTTTTTTTTAAAGAAAAAGCGACTATGTGCTTCATAAATGTAAGTGTGCATCTTACTAAGTTTAGTCATTTACTCACGATGTTCTAAAAAGCGCTAGGCGCCGCAGCTGGGCGTATCGCCTAGGCAGGGCTTATACGGTATTTCGACGGGGCCGAGAATTCAGACATACTTTTGATTGATTAAGTTTGAACTTTGACTAATATATTTTATGTGAGATTATTAATTTTCATAAAGATTAAAAAACCAGTTATTAAATCACCAATAAAAATATTACCAATAATTTTTTTTAATTTTTAAAAAAATTAATGAGTCCAAATCCTCTGTGCCAGTTTGTGTACCATTCCATGTGCCACAAGTGATCTAATGGCTCACAGTTGTTGAGATTGACATTATATTAATATTATCTAAACATATGAACGGTTGAATTACAAGTGGTACATGGAGTGGCACACAAGAGTGGTACATAAAATCTCGACTCAAAATTAATAATGTAACATAAAATGTTAGTCAGAGTTCATATATAGACATGCCTAAAAGGTTCATATGAACTGGCGAACCGGAGGTTCATAAACCGTGAAAAACCGTGAACCGTATAAATCATGAATCGGGGTAAAACGTGAACCAACGGTTCATGGCTTTACAAGGTTCATAGGCTCTAAACCGCGGTTGAACCGGCGGTTAATGAACTGTTGAACCGTGAAACATGAACCTTGAGATTTTTAACATTTCCCCTATAACTTTCATCCATTTTGTTAATCCTTTTATGACTTTCATCCACTTTTTTTGTTAATTTTTTTAACAAAACAACTAATTTTCCTTGAAATGAGGTGAACACAATCAATTTCGTTATAACTTTCATCTATTTTTCCGTTAAATATTTTAAAAATAATTAATAAATAATTAAAAATTAATTAAAAATTAATTAAAAATTGAAGTAAAAAAACGAACCGTATAAAATGTGAACTGTAACCGGGAACCGTGAACTGTGAACCGGCGGTTCAGGTTCATCAACCGGGAACCAGCGGTTCACATGAACCGAGCAGGTCTATTCATATAATCTCTCCGTCCCGGCACAAGCGATAACAACTTTTGAGACACGGATATTAAGAAAATCTAGTATATGTGTGGTAGAAAGTGAGAGAGAATGAGTGGGGTAAATAGTAGTGTTGGTTGAATAAAATGAGTGGTAGAATATGAAGAGAGGGAATGAAAGGGGTAAAATGGTGGGGTGGTTGAATATAAATATATTAAAACATTTCCATTCTAGGCGGTGTCACTTGTGCTGGGACGGACCAGAAAGGAAATAAGTGTCACTTGTGCTGTGGCGAAGGGAGTATAACCCATCAACCAAAAGTAGCAATTATTTTAAGACAATCTACTAAGAGTTGGTTTTGGGGGAAACTAGTTTCCCCCTAATGTTAAAAAAAGACCGGTTTTGACAAGCAATAATGAACCAAACTTCAACCTTTTTTAAACCGGTTCGGTCCAACATCTCGCTCATTAACAAAATTAGGGCATAAAACGTGGAAAACACTAGTAGCCGCCGACTGTTCCCTTCTTCCAGGATCTCTCTCTCTTTTTCTCTCTCTCCATCTCTCTACCGCCATTGCAGACGAGATGAGCTTCAAAAAAATGATTGAAAAGGTATGAATCTTTACAAGTTTGTTCATCAATTATCACTTGTTTTTTTTCATTTGAAATTGAAATTGAAATTGATATTCGAATTCTCTAACTGATCTAATTGAAATTGATTTTCTCCTTATAGAAGATGGATATGGAGATGGAGATAGTAGATCACAATGTCCTTGAACCAGACGAGAGTGAGATTGAAAAAGACAATGAAAATCAATTTGAAGAGATGGATATCTTCATTTGGCTCAAAAACACAAAATCTACACTTAATTTGAATCCTGTAGTCGTTTGCTGCTCAAATTGAAATGGAGATGTTCAAGTTGCTCAAATTGAAATAGAATTGATTGGTGTAACTTGTTGTTTAGTATAGTAACTTGGAGTTTTAGTATTGTAACTGATATTTTATTACAATAACTTGATTTTTTATTAGTGCAGCCTGGTGGTTAATCAAGCTATGTTGTATCAGATCTATACTTAGTATTTTAGTAGCGTAACTTGGTGTTTAAGCAGACAAATTTGATATTATAATAACATTGAAATAAAGCATTTTGAATATCGAGATATATATAAATTGGTGTTGTTTTAGTTTAGTAACTTGGTGTTTTAGTATTGTAACTTTATGTTTTAATACAAGAACTTGGTGATTTGTTAGTGCAAGTTGCTGGTTAAAGATGTTATGCTATATCAGATATATACTTGGTATTTTAGTAGTGTAACTTGGTCTTTGGAACAGACAAACTTGTTATTATAATAACCATGCAATTTCTATTGAAATAAGCATTTTGAACATCAACTATAATATAACTTAGTGTTGTTAGTATAGTAACTTGGTGTTTTACTATTTTAACTTTATGTTTTAATACAGTGACTTTGTGTTTAATTAGTGAAGGCTGGTGGTTAATCAAGTTATGCAGTATCGGATCTACACTTGGTGTTTTATTAGTGTAACTTCGTAATTTAACAGACAAACTTGATATTATAATAACCGTACAATTTCTTTTGAAACAAGCAGTTTGAACATGAGCATATAATACAACTTAATACACATGTTTAATCATAAAAAACAGCAAGTTAATAAGTTAAAATAATAAGTTTGGACTTAAAAACAATAAGTTACAATTTCACTGACTAACACCCTTTCTAGACCTAGTTTGCTGACATATGTTGCAGTTGAACCATCAACTTTCTTCTTCTTCTTCTCCTCGTTGTCTTTGCTCCCAACAACCTTGTCAATGTGATCATGTTTGATTGCCGAAAAGTCTTCAACTTTATTCAACAAAGACTCCTTTGCTTGTTTAAATCACTTAGTAACAAGTACCAAACTCAACATAACTAAACAAGCATCACAAAAACATAACAAAAAATGCTTGAAATCAACACAATAAGCGAACAAAATAGAGTGAGAATCAAGCGAAAAAAGCTTGAAATCAACACATACCTCCATCATGCCCGTCCTCTTCTTCATTACATATTTCTTTGCGTTTGGATTTGAAATCAACCTCATTCTGCTTGAAATTGAGTGCAATCGAGTGAAATAGAGTGAGTATGACCGTCGTTAGGTCTGAGAGAGAGTGAGATGGAGATAGCGACGGCGACGATTAGTCGGGGAGTGAGAGAGATGGAGATTTAGGTCGAAGAGTGAGAGAGATGGAGGCGGCTAGGTCTGAAAGAGATGGAGAGAGCACGGTTAGAGATGAGAGAGAGAAAGAGTCGTACATCCAAAGCCGCATAAAAGGCCGGTTTACAAAAAATTTTATCGAATTTTTTTAATGAGCGAGAACCGGTTTAGAAAAGGTAGGAGTTGGTTTGCTGGTTGTCCAAAACCGGTCTTTTTTTAACATTATTCCCCCAAAATTTTGTGATCTACTAAATCTTCTTTGAAGACAAAGATGACCTATTTTGTTTCGAAAAAAAGACGACCTATTTAGCAATCAAAAAGTTGTTTTGATAAAAAGGGATACAACAACTAAAAAAAAGTTAGATTACTTTGATTACATACAATCTTTGACAGAGTTGAGATCAATAAATGCCTATAATACAATAGTCCCTCTGTTTCAAAATAAAAATCTAAATTCAATTTCTCAATGTTGTTTTAAAAGTGTGTTTTATTTGTTTGAAACAATACCATGTTCAATTTCAATTAATTTTGTACTTAAAAATTTGATATTTATTTGAACAAAATAAAAACAAAAAATTTTATTATCAAACAAAAGGGATTAAAAAAATCACAAAAATATACTATAAGCTCCAAAAAATAGTTATTAACGTGGTTTGTAACGTGCATATCTAACACCCGACCAAGCCTACCTTTACCCAATAGACATTTAAACAGACTTGAGAGTTGAGACCACCATTAAAAAAAAAAATAGAAAAAGGAAAAAAAAATTCAATTTTTTAGACTCAAACAACCTTTTAATTTCCCAAACCAACTTACCATATTCCCATTAAGTTCGCCTACCCCACGGCAGGTAAAAAAAAAAAAAAACAACATTTCATTGTTCTCTCCATTCCATAAACAAAATTGAAGTTTATCTCTCTCTAACACATACACCCACTCTCTAAACACACACAAACACTATCTCTCCGTCGCCCTTCATCTTTTCCGGCGAATACCACCATATCCGGCATCCTCATCCGTCGGCACTCTCAACCCCGATGACTCTTCATCCTATCATCGTCTCTCTCTTAAATACACACACAAATGCCCACTCTGTTGGGTTTTGATGCATCATGCGTAGCAGAATAATAACATGTAATCAAACACCCATGAGCCCGGATCCGTGCATGTTGGTCAAATTAAATACAAGGTGAAAGAAACTAACCATTGAAGATCGCATCCATGAACACGGATTTTAAGGTGCTAAAGCAAACACCTTCTATCGGTATCCACACGTCGAACGGACTCAAGAACACCTTCTTGATGAGACTGCTAGATCTAAAGGCTTGATGAAGAAACTCTTTCTTCGTAGGAATTATCTTGCTTCTTCGATTATTGAATTTGATAATCATAGATCTCAAATTAATAATCCTACCTCTCTATATTTTAATGTTTCACAAACAATTGATATAGGTTTCCAAAACCTATGTTATCCATCGGGTTAGGGGCTGTAAAACCTGGCACTCCTTTTTATATGAGAGGTTTGACCTAATTCCTTTTGGACCCGGGATTCCTTTTCCAAGAAGAAAACTGCAGAATCTGGCCAGGTACGGGGAGGCAGCCCTATGGCTCCTTAGGAGCCGTACTCCTCATGTCCACCCGTACGGTGCTAGTGCAGAATCCCAGATTTTTCTATCCTTTTTAATCCGTTCTATTATGTGTGACCCAATAGGATTATACTAAGTTGGCAACGAGTCCGAACAAGTCAGAACCCGTAAGTCATAAGTGGACTCTAGCAAGCCATTATGACTACACAATTAGTATAACTTTGAAAGTCGAAAGTTACCTTATAGAACATATCACAATCCCTTTGTCACTCGATATCATATTGGACATAAGTCATGGTCGAAGTCAACTTATGTTGTCCAATGCTTTCTCGATCTTGAGTAGATTGATATGAGCAAATAACATTGATCACATCAATTCATTTGGGCATGGCCATGCACTATCATCAATCTCACTTATCGAGTGGCCTAAGTAGACATCTCTTCAAAGAGGGACAAATCCCATCTTGACTTATCATTCTTCCCTACAAGAATCCGATTATGCCAATCGTAGCCTTTATAACTACCCGGTTAAGGGTAGCATTTGAGTACGTCAAACATAATGTTTATCATGTGGAAAACCATGATAATATCATGTCTAAAGTTTCAAATGATATGACTATTATGAGATTTAATTATGACATTTGACCATGACATAAATCTCATAACGGGTCAGTCCAGTATCTCAATAAGTACCCATAAGTTTAATTTGCATCCAATACACATAATCATCATATGATCATCTATTAAACTTATACTGGTGCTTCATAAGTACTAGGGACAATGATCATTATAATAAACATGCAAAAGATATAATAAATCGGGGTTATTTCTCTATAACAATGAAGCTATGATGTAATTCATAGTCCTTTTTCAAAGGCCTAGGCAATAATATTAACAATCTCCCACTTACACTAGTATAAGTACCCCAATATGAACTTAAACCTACTTAGAGGTAACCTCAGCACCATTCAGGGATAAACTGATAGGCTAGGAGCTAACTAAAATAAACCAAAAATCTAGGACTATACTGGAATTAAAACTTAGAAAAATCCATAAGATCCCCAGGCTGAGCCGTACGAATGGTTTGGGTACTAGAATAGCCCAGCCGTACGGCTGGTTTGGGTGCCTTCAGTCCCTATAAATTAAGACCCTTGCTGATCATTTCAGGGGGGGGGGAGAAATTGTTTTGTGAGCTGAAACTCTGCAGAATTGAAAGTAGAACACAATCATAAACACATTTGAGTGAAAGAGAGAAGAAGATAGGTTAGAACCAAATATTGGTGAGGCATCCTTCTCCCCCATATTCTCTTAATCTCTTGTTCTATTTTCATTTTGCTCATTTACTTACTTATGTCTTTACATTTCTTGTAACGATATAAATTGGAACCAAGCATTGACTTGATTCATGGTGCCCTCATGTTTTATGCATGATCAAGGGTTACAAGCCAAGGATGAACAAGGCTTGTTATGATTTAATGCACATTTACTTTATGTCTTTACATTTATGCAATTTACTTTATGTCTTTACATTTATGCAATTTACTTTCATGTTTTTACATTTATGTCTTGTATTTAAATTTGGCTTGGTGATCCATTGCACATATGGAGAGAGGCCTTTTATTTATGTCATTCATGTTGATTTGTGTTGAAATGATCAAGTTTGATGGTAAAGTTTCAATCTTTACCATTCAACTTTGATCCAAACACAATAATGTCCCTATGGATGGTAAAGACTCAATCTTTATACATCCAAAGGTTGATTTTTGATATCCCAAGGCTTTTCCTTGAATGAATCATCCATTTGGATGTCAAAGTCTTCATCTTTGATCATTCAAATGGTGATTTTGGCTCAAATGCCATGTTCATCAACTTTTTTCATTCTCCCCCAATTATTGCCTTGATCATGCCCAAAACCATTTGTTTTGGTGTTTAATTAGTGATCAATGGCATATGGATGATATAATTCATGTTTTGTACAAAGAAAATAAACTGAAAAGATTCAATTTTGTCCAGTTTCAGCAGAATACTATGTTTCTGCCTGAAACTGGACTAATTCGTGATAATCTGTCAAAATTTCCAGGACAACCCATTCTAGCCGTACGGCTGGTTTGTCCAGGAAACAATTTTTTTAACTTAACCCCCTTTCTGTTAAATTGTTTGCAAATAAACCCCTTTCTGTTAAGTTTTTAACTGGTTTTGTTAAAAGTCAGTTTCTCCCATTTTTGAAAACACACACACACACACACACACTTGTACATTTTTGGTCAATAAGCTTAGGGAGACTCTGTTCTTCCGAGGCGTCTTGGGTGAACCGCGATCAGTTCTTCCCAAGACGTAACCTGACCTCCGAACTCACTTTCTCTAACCTTTTCCGTTAAATTTGGGTTTAAAATTAAATTAACGTGGCGACTTCGTTTTGTTTGAACATAAAGTGCCGTGTTTGATTCTCGAGGGGAAACTTTTCCGTGTTTTCCCGCGGGTATCTTACAGTGGTGACTCTTCTGGGGAATAAAGTGTTTGCAAACTTCTCTTTAGGAGCTTTGGGGACACTTTTGTGTGGGTCAAACTCCCGTCCCCGTTTGTTGACTTTGTGCATATTTTGTGTGTGTTTTATGTTTCTGTTTTGATTTCTGGGAGTGAAACTGTTCTGGAAATGCAATAAACTGGGGCTTGATGATCAGAAGCTGAAAATTTGTAAAAAATAATGGAAATACTACTCTAGCCGTATGGCTAGTTTGGCTGGGCCCACAGAATATTTCAAATTAACAATTTTGTGCAGGGCAGAAGCATTCTGATGGTCCCTTTGCTTCTGCTTGTCCAGGTTCCAATTTACAGCATCTACTTGTGCACATTTGCCTTCATTTTCTTAACCAAAAAACTTGATTTTCAAAACCTTGGTTATGCACAAAATTTTGGACATAAAATTTTGGGTTTTCAAGGCCTCATTGTGCATAACCCCTTTTGTGAAAGTTTGGTTTTTTTTTTCAAACCCTTTTGTTGTGCATAATCTTTTGTACAAATTTATATTCAAAGGGCCTTGCTCCTCTTGTAAAAGTTTTTGGTTTTCAAAGCCTTTGATTGTGCACAACATTTTCCATGTACAAAATTTGATTTTCAAGAATCTTTACTTGTTCATATGCTTGTTTACTACTTGTGCAAATTACTTGTCCATATCTTGTACCTTGCTGGTTCATGCTCTTGCTCATGATGTTAAAACGCATTGAAAATTCCTATTTTGACTCATAAGAGAACATAGAAGGCTTCACACAGCGCGCACTTGACCTTGTGCATGTCTCAATAACCCTTAAAACCCGGGATGGATGCCACGATGCAGCTTGATTGGCGCTCTTGTGCCCTTCTGCCGCACGGGTCCATTCCACCTCCCCTTCCGAGCCGAGTCAACCACACTTGTCCGTGACACACAAATATCGTGACCATGGTTGGATTTTGGTCTAGCTCACGTCATCACGTCCCTAATACGTGTCCAAATGTTAATTATAGCCTAGTTAACGCCCAAGTTCATGACTCCTTGTGAAAGCAAGTGTGACCAAGGTCATCTTTGACCTGGTCCTTGACTTGTACGTTAATTCCAACCATAATTAACCAAAGTCATGTATTAAGGATAGGTTGACACCGTGTCATTAAGCTCTAATGCTTAACCCATCCTAATCATCCTTAAGCCCAAGGTTAAGGCCCGAGATCCCTCATTAAAATGAGGTAATGCCGGAATTTTGTTGAAGCATTAAGTCAATCTTAACCTTAACAGGGGCTTAACTATGATAAGAATGGCCCACACATTGGAACTTTGTGACGCACTAGACCCTAGGTTTGGTTCTTTTGGTCGGTGGAAGCCGCGTGCCCTATAAGTCCCTCACCCGGGATAGTCCATCCTTGAGAGTGTGCAATGCAGGTGAAAAATGAGGGGCTTATAGACGTAGCGATGGCCTCCAATGATCCCGGGTTTAAAGTAGTTGCGAAAAAGAAAAGAAATTTTTCCAACCATTTAGGAATAAAAATGCGTTTTAAGTAAACTTGAAGGGATAATTAATTGCACATTGCTTGAATTTGCTCCGTTTTTGCTTCTTGTCTTTGACACGTTGCTTTCTTGCGTTAACAAGCGTCAGTTCGTTAAGCCTGTGGATGGATCCCCGTTATCCTCCAAGAAGTCAGTTAAGCCCCTAGGATTAGTCTCATAGGTCCCCGTTAGAATCCCTAGGCATAGTCCCCTAGGTCCCTGTTGAGATTCCCGTTGAATCCCTAGGCATAGTCCCCTAGGTCCCCGTTAAGATTACCGTTGAATCCCTAGGCATGGTCCCCTAGGTCCCCGTTGAGATTCCCGATGAATCCCTAGGCATGGTCCCCTAGGTCCCCGTTGAGATTCCCGTTGAATCCCTAGGTATGGTCCCCTAGGTCCCCGTTGAGATTCCCGTTGAATCCCTAGGCATAGTCCCTAGGTCCCCGTTGAGATTCCCGTTGAATCCCTAAGCATGGTCCCCTAGGTCCCCGTTGAGATTCCCATTGAATCCCTAGGCATGGTCCCCTAGGTCCCCGTTGATATTCCCGTTGAATCCGTAGGCATGGTCCCCTAGGTCCCCGTTAAGATTCCTGTTGAATCCCTAGGCATAGTCTCCTAGGTCCCTGTTGAGATTCCCGTTGAATCCCTAGGCATAGTCCCCTAGGTCCCCGTCATGATTCCCGTTAGAATCCCTAGGCATGGTCCCCTAGGTCCCCATTAAGATTCCCGTCAAATCCCTAGGAATAGTCGTCTAGGAAGTCAGTCAAGTCCTTGGACGGATCCCCGTTATCCATCAAGAAGTCAGTCAAGTCCTTGGATGGATCCCCGTTATCCTCCAAGAAGTCAGTCAAGTCATTGGATGGATCCCTGTTATCCTCCAAGAAGGTAGTCAAGTCATTGGATGGATCCCTGTTATCCTCCAAGAAGTCAGTCGAGTCCTTGGATGGATCCCCGTTATCCTCCAAAATGTCCATTAAAATTAAGTTCCAAAATATATATATGTATAAGAAAGGAAATAAAAGTTCTTAGGATGACTATTTTCCCCTTCCTGGAGCCGTTATGTGATGACCAATTTTGCGCCCCTCATGTTATCTCGTTCCGATTAGTGTCATCACGTGACCATTCCCACTTCAAGTCTAGGAGTCATGGCACAACATGGTCACATACTTTGGTCAAGAATTGACCTCCTCGATTTGCACCGCCGTGTGGTGACCATTTCAATTGTCCCGATCGCCCTTGTGACTCGGACTAGTGTGAGTACCATTTAGTCTCAAACCAGTAATGTCTTGTCCCATGTCATCCCGAATATGTTCCGGAAAGCTAAGGAGGTTCCTTGTCCCCTAAAACTTTAGGTTAGGTCCCTCAAGGCCGTTTCCCGTCCTTCTAAAAAGTCCGTTTGGAAAATGAGTCAATCACTCACCTCTTCTCAAAAGTCCGTTTGAAGTGAGTCAACTGAAGTCATGTTCGTCCTTTTTTCTCTTAGAATTCTAAACCCTTTCGAAATACGGTGACCTGAGCCTCTCATCGCGTGGGACCCCCTCCCTCGTGGTGAGGGGAACGCAGGCAACTTCGGCCCGGTCAATCCTTATTAAAAAAAAAAGAGAGAAAACGAAAAATATGTGAGTCTTTAAAAATAAAAGTGTGCTTTTCCAAAAGGGAATGAAAAACAAGTTTTCTTAAAATAAAAGATCAAGCTTTTCCTAAAAAAAAAAAGGTCAATCCGCTAACGAAGCATTCTTCTCAAATCCCGGTTATAATTTCACCTTGAGGTTTAGCATGATAAAGTCCTTCACGGTTCTGTCCATTGGAAATACTGACCAAGGACCTCACATCTGAATTGGCGTCCGAGACAACCATCCACATGAACAAAAATATCAAAAGGTAGGAACACCGTCTACAAGGAGAGCCCCGTGCTTCGAAAGCCCAAAGGCGGCTACATCAAATGGAGAATTGTACCTTCATCGAATGCCACGCACGAAGCCTACACACCTTGAAAGGAAATCATCAAAAGGAAATGGCCAAAGCAAACTCCCAACTCATGAGTAGACGAATCCGGCAATTACAACGCCAAGCCAAATGGAGACCTCGCGACATATTTCCCGGCGACATGGAACCCGAGTTCCCCGTGGAAGACATGGAATTTGTCGCCGACAACCCTCCAACAATTGAGGAAGAAAATGGATCATCGTGCTTCATTGGAGCCCATCCCTTGAAAAAAAAAAGAAGCGGAGATAGAGTCTTCCAGCCTCGTAGGTTATAGATTTTCACTAAAGTCCGTCATGGACTGTGTATTTTCATTTTTACAAAGGTCCACACTTGGGACATGTATGTATAAAGATATCTAAATAAAAGAGTCATTTTCCTTCTCTTCTCTCTAGACTTGAGACATTATTTGCAATATACATTTACTCTTGAAATTGCCTTGCTTGTTGTTATCAATTGATTGCTACGTCCCTAAAATGATGAATTGACTTCTAAAGCATACTAGTCAATGATGACTCATTAAGGACAAAAGGACCTAACACAAATGAAAAATGCTAAATGCAAACAATTAATCTTGATGTGAATAAATGTTGTGATCAATTGGCATGAAAAAACCATTAATGGCAAGCCTTCCTCTATACACATACCTGATACACATTTCCCGATACACCTTTCTTGTACAAATTCTTGATGCACATCAAAGGCATCCCGAGAAAATGAAAAGGCAAGGATGTTGTTGCTCAACCACCAAGGTTCAACCGTGATCGCGCGTGAGCAACCAAGTAAAGGATTTCCCAGATCTTCAAAAGTCAAAACGAGAAGTGACAGACATTCCACCAAGGGGCTACAAATGAGCCAATGTCAAAGATAGCAAGTTGGGGCTAATGTTTCCCCTCTCTCTCTCTCAAAAAAAAAAAAAAAAAAAGAGAAAAAAAAAGATGAGAAGAGAGAAAAGAAATGAATAATGGAAAGAAGGAAAGGAAATGAATATATGCGAAGAGGAAGTCTGCCTCAAAAGCTCACCAAGTTCACTTCAAAAGTCCACCTCAAAGAACATCCCGAGGAGTTCACCACAAAGCCAAGCGATCTACATCAGCAAAGTAACAACATCCTTCAAAAGGACACCGACTTCAACAAAAGACGATTCAAGCCCGAACTACGGTGACCTGAGCTCCTCAAACTGAGGGGAACGTAGGCAACCTTGGGATCCGGTCACAACATGAAACAAAACCATCAAACCGTGGTTCTCTCAAAATAACCAAGTTCTCTTCCCTCGGTCCCATCAATGACCGATTTCCCAGACGCACCTTATTTGGTCACATCAAGGACCAATTCCCCCTAAACACATTCTCCTTCTGGTCTTGCCATTGATAGAATCTTAATCTTAATTGATCACAACATTTATACATATTAAGGCTAATTGCTTGTCATAATCCTGACTTAATAATAAACATGGTCCATTCAAGCAATCATTTTGATAATATTAACTAAGGAAAATTTCAAATGTCTCGACAAGTCTTCTTTTCTTCGTCTTAGGAAAGAGCTAAACACTTATATTCTGTCAAGCAAGGGCTTCCTCCCATTTCATGATACATTGCTCAAAGAGCTCACCTACGTAAATGGACTCTCTCCCAAATAAAATGCCCTTGCATGTTTCCTCCAAAAGATACCTTAAGTCCCCATCCCGTCGGGTCGGATGGATCACTCATAAAAAAAAAAGGCACCAAAAAAGTAGCCCGCTAAGTCGAAAACCCGCAAGGGCGGCTTAGGCAAAAAACAGGGTGTGCCATAAAAAGATGCAAAAGAGATGCCCTCTAGGTTGAAAACCCGCAAGGGCGACCTAGACAAAAGAAAGGGCGCATCATAAAAAAGGGGGATGGGTTCCTAACCTTACTTCAAAGGTCAAAAGATTATATTGAGTCTACGCCAACATCAAAAGTCAGAGAACGACATTGGGGCTACCTCCACATCGATGAGAATAAGGACATGGGGCTACCTCCACATCGATGACAACAAGGACATGGGGCTACCTCCACATCAATGACAATAAGGACATGGGGCTACCTCCACATCAACGACAACAAGGACATGGGGCTACCCCGACATCAATGACAAAGATGACATTGGGGCTATCCCCACAACAGTGACAAGCAGATTTCCTACCATCAGCTACTCCTCAATGAATGGAAAAAATCCAAAGGACTTTATGCATAACAAACCCCGCGGTTAAGTTAAAATCAAAAATTTAACTAACATGCTCTGTTAAAAGAGTTGCCTTTAGAAATAAGCATTTCCAAATTTACCCATTTGACATCGTTTGTGAAAAACAATGTTTCAAGCAAAATGCTTTTGATCTCCCCTCAAAATGATTTTCCAAAGTCTTGAACTTTTTCGTCCACAATGTGTCTTAAAGGTCGCCCCTAGGCTCTCTCCCGGTGTCAAGAAAATGTGTCAGGCATCCCGTAGAGTAGTGTTAACCAAGTCAAGCCTCGACCCAGAGTGGTCATTTTAGGTTAGAGCCTTTGTCCCCGGCAGTCCAAATGCGACATAAGACCATCCAAGTCCCAATTTTGACCAAATGAGAGTCACGTCCTATTTTGACTAAATGAGAGAAACGTCCTATTTTGACCAAATGAGAGTCAAGTCCCAATTTTGACCAAATGAGAGTCACGTCCAATTTTGACCAAATGAGAGTCACGTCCAATTTTGACCAAATGAGAGTCATGTCCTATTTTGACCAAATGAGAGTCGAGTCCCAATTTTGACCAAATGAGAGTCAAATCTGAATCCTGACTGTGACCGAATGAGAGTCAAGCCCGAATGCCCCGGCAGTACTTAGTCGAACGTAAGACCAGTTTTCCCGTCAAACTCCCCAAAGATGGAGTTGACCCGACCCAGAGTGGTCATTTTAGGTTGAAGCCTTTGTCCCCGGCAGTCCAAATGTGACATAAGACCATCCAAGTCCCAATTTGACCAAATGAGAGTCAAGTCCTATTTTTGACCAAATGAGAGTCAAGTCCCAATTTAACCAAATGAGAGTTAAGTCCTATTTTTGACCAAATGAGAGTCAAGTCCCAATTTGACCAAATGAGAGTCAAGTCCTATTTTTAACTAAATGAGAGTCAAGTCCTATTTTTGACCAAATGAGAGTCAAGTCCATCCTTAGTCAACCCTCCCCGTAGAGTCAAGTTGACCAAATCCCAGCTGTGACCAAATGAGAGTCAAGCCCGAATGCCCCGGCAGTCCTTAGTCAGACGTAAGACCAGCTTTCCCGTCAAACTCCCCAAAGATGGAGTTGACCCGAGCCTTGACCCAGAGTGGTCATTTTAGGTAAAAACCATTGTTCCGACAGTCCTTGGTCAGACGTAAGACCAGCTTTCCCGTCAAACTCCCCAAAGATGGAGTTGACCCGAGCCTTGACCCAGAGTGGTCATTTTAGGATAAAGCCTTTGTCCCCGGCAGTCCAAGCGCGACATAAGACCATCCTTTAGTCAACCCTCCCCGTAGAGTCGAGTTGACCGAATCTTTGACCAAATGAGAGTCAAACCCCTCCTTTAATCAACCCTCCCCGTGGAGTCAAGTTGACAAAACCTTGACCGAATGAGAGTCAAATGAGAGTCAAGACCAAGTGAGAGTCAAGATCAAGTCCCGACTTTGACCAGATGAGAGTCGAGTCCGCCCCTAGGAGATAATGAAAGATATTCCCCTACGTTTTAGGAGAGAATGACAGATATTCTCCTACATTTTAGGAGAGAATGACAGATATTCCCCTACGCTTTAGGAGAGAATGACAGATATTCCCCTATGTTATAGGAGAGAATGATAGATATTCCCGTACGATTTAGGAGAGGATGAAAGATATCCCCCTTTCGGTGAAGCTACCATCAAAATCCTTTAGGTTTGAGATGCCAAGTTCCTCGCCCGACCTTGATGGTCACCCTTAGATTTGAGATGCCAAGTTCCTCGCCCGACCTTGATGGTCACCCTTAGGTTTGAGATGCCAGGTTTCTCATCCTCCGAACTATATTAGGCTTGATTCCCCATGAACAGGATACGTAGAAATCCTATACCTCTAGGTCCAGCCATGCAACCAAATCGGTCAAACCGTCCTCCCATCATAAACAGATTGGGATGCTTTTAGGTCGACAACCCCGCTTTTCTAAAGCGACGTTGCCAAGGGGCTCTGTAAGTACCCCAATCTGAACTTAAACCAACTTAGAGGTAACCTTAGCACCATTCAGGGATAAACTGATAGGCTAGGACCTAACTAGAATAAACCAAAACTCTAGGACTATCCTGGAATTAAAAATTAAAAAAATCCAGAAGCTCGCCAGGCTGAGCCGTACGGATGGTTTGGGTACTAGAAGGGCCCAGCCGTACGGCTAGTTTGGGTGCCTTCAGTCCCTATAAATTAAGACCCTTGCTGATCATTTCAGGGGGGGAGGGAATTGTTTTGTGAGTTGAAGCTCTGCAGAATTGAGAGTAGAACACAATCATAAACACATTTGAGTGAAAGGGAGAAGAAGACAGGTTAGAACCAAATATTGGTAAGGCCTCCTTCTCCCCCATCTTCTCTTCATCTCTTGTTCTATTTTCATTTTGCTCATTTACTTATATCTTTACATTTCTTGCAATGATATAAATTGGAACCAAGCCTTGACTTGATTCGTGGTGCCCTCATGTTTTATGCATGATCAAGGGTTACAAGCCAAGGATGATCAAGGCTTGTTATGATTTAATGCATATTTACTTTATGTCTTTACATTTATGCAATTTACTTTATGTCTTTACATTTATGCAATTTACTTTCATGTCTTTACATTTATGTCTTGTATTTAAATTTGGCTTGGTGATCCATTGCACATATGGAGAGAGCGATTTTATTTATGTCATTCATGTTTATTTGTGTTGAAATGATCAAGTTTGATGGTAAAGTTTCAATCTTTACCATTCAACTTTGATCCAAACACAATAATGTCCCTTTGGATGGTAAAGACTCAATCTTTATCCATCCAAAGGTTGATTTTTGATATCCCAAGGCTTTTCCTTGGATGAATCATCCATTTGGATGTCAAAGTCTTCATCTTTGATTATTCAAATGGTGATTTTGGCTCAAATGCCATGTTCATCAACTTTCTTCATTTTCTCCCAATTATTGCCTTGATCATGCCCAAAACCATTTGTTTTGGTGTTTAATTAGTGATCATTGGCATAGAGATGATATAATTCATGTTTTTTACAAAGAAAATAAACTGAAAAGATTCAATCTGTCCAGTTTCAGCAGAATACTCTGTTTCTGCCTGAAACTGGACTGATTCCTGATAATCTGTCAAAATTTCCAGGACAACCCACTCTAGCCGTACAGCTGGTTTGTCCAGGGAATAGTTTTTTCAACTTAACCCCCTTTCTGTTAAACTGTTTGCAAATAAACCCCTTTCTGTTAAGTTTTTAACTGGTTTTGTTAAAAGTCAGTTTCTCCCATTTTTGAAAACACACACACACACACTTGCACATTTTTGGTCAATAAACTTTGGGAGACTCCGTTCTTCTGAGGCGTCTTGGGTGAACCACAATAAGTTCTTCCCAAGACGTAACCTGACCTCCGAACTCACTTTCTCTAACCTTTTCCGTTAAATTTGGGTTTCAAATTAAATTAACGTGGCGACTCCGATTTTTTTGAACATAAAGTGCCGTGTTTGATTCTCTAGGGGAAACTTTTCCATGTTTTCCCGCGGGTATCTTACAACTAGGCCCAATCAGCGTGGGGGAAACATAGGTCATTTTAGTTATCCCTAGCTTTCATGTGTAGGCCCTAGTCGGATATGTTTATATTTATTATTATTGGTGTTGATATCGATTAGGACCATTGCCATTGATATTTGTTGAGTTGGGAGTTATAAGGAAGCGGAGTTCCATATACTCTGAGTAAGTACTTGACTTGTTTTATTGGGGATGTAGAGGAGTTTAGGTGTCATTTTCCTCCATGCTACGCTTGTTAGACCGGTGCTTAGATGTGGGTTAGTAATATTACTCAGGGACGAGTAATGGTCTAAGTGTGGGGGAATTTGATGGGTTGGTTTTCATGTATGTAATCTCTATATTCCTGATTCATTTTGGTTGACTTTTGTTGTAATATAGATAAGGTTTAATGTAATTTTGAGTTTATTATGTATGGATGAGGTTTGTGGGAAATCATTGTAATATAGAGATATTTTATCAATTTTATGATGTTCCGCATTACCTTTGGATGCTCAATTATCAAAATCTGGTCAACGGTCAAGATCGGTGTCAAAGTCAACGGGAGCTCAAACAAGTCAAGAAAGGGAGAAAATCGAAGACTTCAGTTTTTATGACCAAGCACCCGCATGGTAGGTAGCAAGCACCTGGTTGCTATTGCCAAAAACTCACTGGAGTGCAGAAAAAGATCAAGCACCCGCATGCTTAGTTGACACGCCCCAAGTCCCGGGATTCCCTAATAGAATCTCGAACCTGGTGCGCGTAACTAACAAGAAACAAGAAACTAACGGGAAACAGGAACAATACCTGTTAGAAACAAAACTGACATGATATATATACTCAAGAGTAGGGAGCTAAGATAGCTCACAACGAGTTCTAGACCAAGAAAATAAAAACCAAAATGGTTACATACAGCGGAAGACATGCCTAGCAAATAAGATGGCATCAAGAACTGACTAGAGACAACAAGTACTACACGAGTCTACCCCAAAACAAGCCCAGAGTTTAGCAACTCATACAACCTCGTCCTTACCAATGTATTAAAAGGACACTAGCTTCAAACAAGAACATCCTGCTGAGTAAGTTCCCAGCTATATCGAGCCTCACTGCGTACTATCCCCTGCTTTCCTTGGGGGGGGGGGGAAACAAATAAAGGGTGAGATAAATCTCAGTAAGCTATTAACATGCAACTACATGTCATGTTATCATGCAATTCAAGTAGATATTCAAGTAATCATATATCAAGTATCATCAAGTAACAAGTATAGGAGAGGCTAAGCCAACTCAACAAGTAATCAAGCTCAAGATATGATCAGGTAACAAGTAGTCAAGTAGTGTGAGAGGCTAGACCAGCTCACCAAGATGCACATAGGCCTATCACGTATCATTACCTGAATCCTTCCTTATTCCTCCCAAGAATACCATTGTTGTCGATGCTTGTATAGCTGAGGACAACCACGATCAAGATCAAGAGACTGCTATGCAGTATATAAGAAGACCCGGTAACCAGTGTCATTCACAAGAACAAGATTCATGAGGTGTTCACCAGTAGTAAGGGAAAAACAGACCGAATGCATAGACCCACGATTATTACTTATGCCCCAGCCCTCGCAATAAGCGTGAACCTATACACCCCTCTGAACCAAATAAGCCAGCTGGACTCACACGAGAATGCACAAGTAGATGTTTACTTGAACTACGAGAATAGAACTAAGTCCCTTAGTAGTGGACCATTCTTTATGCACCATGTAATTATATATCAAGTGCTCACGAGAATATGCACCATGTAATTATATATCATGTGCTCACGAGATTATGCACCATGTAATCATGTATCATGTGCTCACGAGAATACAAGTACACGTACGCAATTATTGCGAATACAAACCAAGATAACAATGGCACATAAGGTGTCCATGTAACACGATCAATCCAAGTAAGAGTCCATTAATAACAGACTTCAGTCAAGTAGTAGGGTATATCACTTTGTCACATGCCAAGTTTACACGTACATATTCATATCACGTTTAACACATTAAAGTGTCTATCACGATACCCTTACCATCAAGTAGAACCCAATACCTTAGACTCTAAACACGTAGTAGCATAGGTCACATTGTACCTAGACACAGTCATACTTCACGTATATGCATTGTTAATAATCGAATACATTTTCTAACACATATTGTGTTCTATAATCATTCTTATTAATTTAAATCGTAGTATTGACGATTATATGAATGATCTTCATATTACACTAGTCCCTATTTTCTTTAGGAACTCATTTCAAGACAAGATATCTTCTTTATTCTTTATATACTTCATTGAGTATATACACGATTAAAATCAATCACTAACATTTTAGTGTTTGTTCATAGCACTTACAATACACACGTATTAAATTCAAGTATGTAGTAGAGTTAATCATTCTCCATCTAGTTCCATATCCCAACTCTTTTGGTTATTCATACCATATATCAAGTAATCAAGAAGCCACATTCTATCAAGTAACTATATGCAAGATTTGCATATACACATCAAGGATCTTTCAAGTTTATTACCATACACATATATTGGTGTCAAGGCACGTTCAAGATTTTATAATCTTATATTCAAGTCTTAATCCAATTATTTGGATGTTCAAGTCATGTACAAGATTTTATTGTCTTATACTTCAAGTTACTGTCTCAACTTAAGACATTCAAGACATTCAAGACATTCAAGACATTCAGGACCTTCAAGACATTCAAGACATTCAATACATATACAAGATTTTATCATCTTATATCCAAGTTCTCAATCCATTTCTTTGGATGGTTAAACATGTACAAGAGTTAAACATCTTATACTTCGAGTTCAAGCTAGGAAGATGAATTATACATCTTTCACGTATTATTTTCAAATCCTTTTCTTAGGACATTCAAACTTAAGACATTAGTTGGTGCCCCTAAGGTACACAAACATTAACTTCAAGACACATAAAAGAGTTACTACTCTTATACGCAAGCTATCATTTAATTATGATTCAAGTCCACATTTCAATTGTTCACAAAGGGACTATTTTTCAGTACTAGAGTGTTCTATAACACTCCTCTAGGCCATCTAGGGTAGTACCCTAAACCTAGACCACGAATACTTCGAGTTCAAATTAAGTAAATGAGCTATACAACTCATACTTACAAGTTCATAATCCCCTACATAGGATATTCGAGCTCAAGACACTAATTTGGTGCCCTCAAGGTGCACAAGCATAGGTTCCAAGACAAGCATAACACATAAGTGCTTGTTCATAGCACTTTCAAGACATATAAAAGAGTTCTTCTTTTTATACTCAAGCTCTCATTTTAATTTAATGAGTAATCATGTTCAAGACTCACTTCTGATACCCCTAAGGTGTCACAACACTTGCTAGGACATCTTATCTTAAGGCTATATGCCTTAGGAGGGGATAAGCTTTCAATTTAATTTAGATTTAAAACACTTTAGTTGGAACAGGGGACCGGGCGGGCGCCTAAGGTAGACCGGGCGGCCGCTCATCCAAGGATTTTAAAACCAAAACTTCTGGCCAAATGGGCGGGCGCTTGGTGCCTAAGTGGGCGGGCGCCTGGTCCAATTTCAGCAAACACCAATTTCTTTCCCAGGCTTAGAAATCTCCGTCCCAAGCGTAGGAGTAACTTTTACTCACAATTTAACGTTACCCAGGACATAATAATAAGCTTAAATCACTTATTTCAATTATACTTTCTTATTTCAACAGAGACTTTTATACTTACAAATTCTCCGTCCCAAGTGTAGGAGTATAAACCCACTAACACTTTCTAACATTCACGAGTGCATTCTAACATGCTCAGAACACTTCTATAGGGACACTTTATTAATTTATCACCGTCCCACAAGTAATATAATAATTCTCTTTTATTCCATTAAAATATTTCACCGTCCCCAAAAGTATAAGTACAATTTTATAATATACTAATATACCCATTTAGAGATACTTCCATTCATTTTCCCGTACCACAAATAATGGTACGATTTTTCTAATAATATTTAAATCAAGTTACTATTTTACCGTCTCACGAATAGGAGTATAAATTTCCTAACTTTCCCAGACACTTTTGCAAGTCTAATTCATTCTTGTTTTCATACGAATACTCCCTTTGTCCCAATTTAACAAGTATCACAAAAATTGCTCAAAACACAATTTTAACAAGAACAAGTAGCGGGAATAACATATATGCATGTTATTACAAGTAAGGGGGAGTCAATAGCTTACCTAGTCCGAAATCAAGTTGACCCAATTTAATTTCTGATCGGTCGGAAACGCTCTATTCAACGCCACGAATATTTATCCGGGACCGGAATCACGAACAGAGGGATAATTAATCGCGAGGAGTCGAGAATAGGAAGAATTCTCACCCTAGCTTTAGAACAGAAGGAGTATACGCAGAGTGTTTGGGGAAAAATGGTTTCTCAGAGAGAAACCCAAGGTGATATACTTGGACACTTTCCAAGAATTGTAATTTGGCCCCTCAAGTTCTAACTTTGACAAAAAGGCCCCTAAACTTTCAACTTTGACATTTAACCACCTTAATTTTCTAAAGTAGTTAAATAATTAACTTAAATAAAATAGCATATAAATATGCTAGTCAAGAATTTAACAAGCAAGTCAAGAATTTAACAAATAAGTCAAATATTTAACGAGATTAAGGATGGGCGTTACATTAGTACTGCGCCTGCATGGTGTGTCAGCCATAATTTTGCTCTTTTCCTTATTTTTCGAGATTTGAGGGATTCTCCCCAAGATAGGTTATGTTTTTCACCATACTATAAAAGGAACTCTGAGATTTAGTTTTGAGGGACAATTTATTTTTATTTTTGAAGGTTGTAATCAGGATTGAGGGATTTTTATCATCATCAAGCATAATATCCAGGTTTATGATTTCTTATTATTTTCTTGTGATTGTTGCTATGTCGATGAGTATATAATTTCCTTGTTCATGGATTGAGAGTAACACTATCGGATCTCTATGCTAATCATCTTTTAACTAATATCATTCTTGTTCTTGTTCATTGGAATAATTATAATTCGTTTAGAGATTTCAACAATATAATTCCATATTATTGGTTTTTAAATCATTAGGGCATAAATTGTTACACTAGCGTGGATGGTTTATACATTGACTGTATTCCATTGATTAGATTTAATTGAAGGCTTAGCGGAAATCAAGAGAGTCTAAAATCAATTGTTCTTTGGATCTTAATAAATTATTTGTGTGTGTTGTTGACCTAGCGGAAAACATCACATAGAGGTAATAATAGGGTTGTAATCCGCACACCATACCGTCCTAACCCTTAACCAAGTAAACGATTTCTTGAACAAGTTTGGTAAATTTATTATTAAAAATAGCATAGAGTGAAGATAGTTGTGAACCCCAATCCGTGGATTCTTGCCATCCTTGAATACGATCTTTGCGTGATTTTCATTATTGATTTAGTTTATTTTTCTTGCTTAGTAGTAATTTAGTTTAAACAATCAAAAACAAAACCCCTTGGTTACTTTTACATTAATTAAAAACATTTGTTTTCACGCGAGTCTCTGTGGTTCGACCCTTACAAACGTACATTGCTACTTCGGTACTTGTATTCTTAAAAGGTTTTATTACACGTGAGATTTTTCTCCACCATTGAGAAAACGATCTGATTGAACCATGTGGTTGACGAACCAACCATTTCAAAGCCGGTCCTACCAACGTTGAACCAAAACCTTCGCACAAACAAGCTTCCCTGAACTGAAGAGGTATGTGGACAACTTCCATTTTCTCCTGATAGTGGGCGACTTGTTCCTAAGGATCGGTGCTTCCATCATAGAGCTTCGTGGTCGGGATGTTGAACCCTTTAGGGATGTCGACTTGAGCAATGGCTGAATAGGAGGAGTGACGCCAGGCACGTTCATGACCATATCTCTTAATTCTTGAAGCTGACTTGCTATGTAGTTTCCTACAAAAGGGTTAGTAGCACGAGCAATATTATCAAATAAATAACTTGAATTAATATTACCAAAGGGGTTGGTGACATCTACTGTAGATGTTACGATGGTACTATTGGTGAAGGTAGGCACTGCAGATGTTCCTGAAATGTTAAGAATGGAAGATGGGACAGAGGTGTTGCTAAAGTGGAGGGAACTAGAAGAAGTTGGAGTCCAAGGATGATGACATCATTAGAGATGACGATATTCCACCATCAGTTGCAGTATTCATCGGGATCCATTCGTTAAACACAGAAGAGCTGCCCCCAGTATCAAAGTTGAGAGTCTTGGGACGAAGTGGAGAGACAGCATCTACCCTAACACTTAGCGACTTCTTTTCCTTCCGCATCCTCACCAAAGTATCGAGTATCATCGAGGTGCTGCTTTGCTGTTTATCAAGCTGACCCCTCATCTGGGTGAGTATGTTCTTGAGCTCGGCATCAGAAGTTGGAGATGACTGCTTCTTGCCGGTCCTAGTAGGCGGTGAGAAACTAGTATTGCTACCAGTCATATTGATGGGATTGTTGCCCCCAGTCGATGCATTCAAACCGCCAGTTGTGGCAGGAGTCTTGCCGGTGTCGGAGGTCATGGGTTGAGTAGACATGATGGTTTGAAGGAAATTCAAAAAATTAAAAAACCAAAGGCCCCTCGGTGGGTGCCAAATTGTTTTGGTGAAAAAACAATGGAAAGTAAATTAACTTAGAAAAAGTGTTTAGAGCTTGTAATCAAAGTAAGGATGGTGCAATGTAATATAATTGATGAACTAAAATTAGAATAAATATGGCACGTCGATGTTGACGAGGAAAGCCCTTGAGACAATGATCTCGCCGGCACAAAACCTCGGGAGGTTTTTATGAGCACCTACCACCCCTGAACAGTTGTATTAATGCTTTTTGGTGTTACAATTGTTGCGAGCTATGGTGGAGTACTAGAAATAGTGCGTGAACTGTGTGTCAGTGATCCTACCTATAGCTCTTTAAATAAGAAAAAGATTACAATTGTCTCAATCTATCGTAACTAAGTCTCCTAAAATCATGGCTTGTTTATCTCTTATCTTGACCACGTCTCTTGTGTTGTTGAAGAGAGTCTTCGTAGTTCAAATAACACGTTTTTAATGCCTGGTGATTATCTGCAAAATAAATATTAATAGCACAGTAAAATAATAATATGAATATTTACTTTACCGAATTGTAATGATCAGGATGACAACATGTTGAAGATGTCGACGTTCGATAATTTTTACCCATAACAATTGTCTCTAACACATCTTACTAAGTTTAGTCATTGACTCATAAACATTTAAACTGACAGCTATAAATATTTACATTGATACTTTTCTAAGTACTAATGTATGCATTTAACATTGTCATTGTATGTGTGAAAAATTTCCATAAACATTAATCATTTAAACTGGCAGTTATAAATATTCAAACTGACATTTTCAATAAGTATCCGTTTGTGAGAAAAAAAAAATCAACGTGTGCCTTAGAAAGTGCCAGTGTGCGGGTAAAAAGGTACCAGTAGTTGTGTTAAAAATCTATGTAATGGTGTTAAAAAGTATCATTAGTAGTGTTAATAAGTCTCACTGTGCTTGATAAGAGATTTGATTGTTTACAAAAACGCATCAGACGTTTTAGAACATGCTCTAGTTATTTAAACAAAAGCCACCATGTGTTCTAAATCAAATGTCAGTTATGGACAATAATATCATCGCGCATTTAGAAAACACATTTTATTAAAATATTGGAAAAAGCGCGTTTTTTTCTCAAATTTTCCCCACTACTGATACACTATTAATAGTAATAGTTTTTTTCGACATTATCAGAATAATGCAAAAGTGCACCAACAATCACCCAACTTTATGGCAACTGTGGGTTTAAATACCTAAATTATTTTTCGTTTCACTTTTTGCACTTAACTATATTTTTTTTGCACGGCAGGTCACTCCCACTAACGCCGTTTGATTTTAGCTGTTAAATCAGTCGTGTGACTTGCACGTGCCTGAGAGGCACAAATGGAAGAACAAAATTAGAAGAAGTTTAATGCCCATATTAGTCACCCATAAATATTTTAGGTTTTAGTAGCTCACTTTTCAATATTTTACGTTATAGTAACTGGCTTATAAAATCTTCTTCCCCATGAATGTAGACACCACCACCAACTTCACCGGTCCACTACCAACAACCTCCATGTCCATCAACCTCCATGTCCGACACCACCGTCGAATAAATATTTAAAACTCAAGGTACATTCAGACTAAGATATACCCCAAAATTCGTAATCAAAATCAAAGATTACAAATCAATACAGTTGATTCAGGGAATTTGAAAAATCTGTTATTACAAATCTAGGGGTTCGGATGTGGTTGTCGGTGTGGGTGAGATGGATTGAGTAATGCAAGATGTAGGAGGAGGAGAGAGTGATGGGAAGAAGAAAGGGTGAATCTGGTCTTCAAATGGATATGCGGCCAAAGAAACGGCCATAGATCGGTGTCGATCTTGAAGTGGAAAGATGTGGCTGAGGAGGGGAAAGGGTTGGGAAGAGAGAGGTGGGTGGGGGCGGCGAAGGTGGGAAGGAGAACGGGAACAAAAGGGAATGGCAATGGCAATGACAGTGGCAAAGATGGTGATGTTCGAATGTTGACAGAGAAGAACAAAAGGGACATTTGGGGTGTGATTTGCAAATTATAATTTGATCATTTATTCCATTTTATAATGAGAAATAACTTATAGGGTCTGATGTTTAATATTTTAAACCTTTTGAAAAAAAGTTTAATATTTTAAAATGTTAACCCTTTTTTTTATTTACACATCTGCAAAGTACCATTTGTGGTCCTCAAAAAGAGGCACGTGCAAGTCACATGTCCAATTTAACGGCTAAAATGGCACGGTGTTAGGGGAAGTGACCTCCAGTGCAACGAAAAAATAGTTTAGTATAAAAAGTATAAAGAAAAATAGTTTAGGTACGAAAACCACTTTTGCCATAAAGTTGGGTGATTTTTGGTGCAATTTTACCTAAGAATAATTAAAATCATTTACACTAAAAAGGTGAAGTTACCTACTCTCCGTCCTAGTTTAATCTATAAAAGTTGCCATTTTAAATTTCTAATTGTTCCACTTTAATCTACAAAACTCTAAAAATAGTTTAGTCTAAATAATTAAAATCATTTACACTAAACTACTTTTTTTTTTGCACAACAGGTGATCACTCCGACTAATGCCGTTTGTTTTTAGTTGTCCAAACGGTCACGTGCGGGGCACAAATGGAAGAACAAAATTAGAAGAAGTTTAATACCCATTTTAGTCACTCACTTATAAATATTTTAGGTTTTAGTAGCTGACTTTTCAATATATTACGTTATAGTAGTATCTGGCTTATAAAATCTTCTTCCCAATGAATGTAGACACCACCACCAACATCACCAGTCCACCACCAACAACCTCCATGTCCATCAACCTCCATGTCCGACACCACTGTTTAGTGTAAAAAGGAGTTTATTGCCATTTCAACATGCGTACTATTGCAAGATTGACGCTTTGCCCTCGTACTCTCGAAACTCACACTATGACCTGCGTACTATGACTTTAATAAAAAAGTTCCCAGGGATAACGACGAGCCGTTAGAAATCTAACAGGCTGTCAACATATGTTAAAAATTTAACTGATTTACATTTTAAAAAATTCAAATATGACCCTGATATTGATATTAATGTGATCGTAAAGGCCCAATAAATATTTTATATTCACATTTGTTTATATACTCCCTCCGTCCCAGCACAAGTGACACTTATTTCTTTTTCGGTTTGTCCCAACACAAGTGACACGGCCCAAAATGGAATTTTTTAAATATATTTATATTCAACCAACCCTACTATTTACCCCACTCATTCTCCTCTTCATTTTCTACCACACATCTACCACCTTTCCTTAATCTTTGTGTCCTAAAAATTGGTGTCACTTCTGCTGGGACGGAGGGAGTATTTGTTATTAAGAGAGATCAAATAGAAAAAGTAAATAAATTATTCAATTAATATTAATTTTTAAATGAATTTATAGTAATTTATATCTCAAAATATATTTATATTTTATTTAAAATAGTTATCATTTACTTTCTCTACCAACTCCCATGACACGCCCCCAGGTCCCGGGATCCCCTAATAGAACCTCGAACCTGGATGGGAGTGCCTGACGAGAAACAAGAAACTTAACAAGAACTTAATGACATTTGTTTAACAAACTGACATGATATATATACTCTAGAGTAAGGAGCTATACTAGCTCACAACACGAGTTCTAGACAAGAAAATGTAAAACCAAACTTAATACATACACAGCGGAAACATGCCTAGCACATAAGCTGGCATTAAGAGTACTATACAAGATGTCTAGTGACAACAAGAACTGTCTACCCCAAAATAAGGAGTTACAAAACCCATAATACATCGTCCTCACCAAGTGTAAAAGGACACAAGCCCCAAAATAATCACGACCTGCGAAGCAAGCTCCCAACTATGTCGAGCCTCACTGCGCACTATCCTTCCTTTCCTGGGGGGGGGGAACAAATAAAGGGTGAGATAAATCTCAGTAAGCTATTAGATGCAACTACATGACATGTTATCATGCAATTCAAGTAGATACTCAAGTAATTATATATCAAGTATCATCAAGTAACAAGTATATGAGAGGATAATCCATTCATCAAATAGCACATAAAGCTAATCAAGCAAGTTATAAGGATATTGCTTCCTTCCTTATTCCTCCCAAGAATACCATTGTTGTCGAAGCTTGTATTACTTTGACATCACGATCAATAACAGGAACTGATTATTCAGTATATATCAGCAGACCCGGTAACCAGTGTCATTCTCAATATCAGTACTCATGATTATTCACGAGGTGTTCGGGACGAGAGTTTAGCATTCACTTAAGTCAGGCTTATTGCTCCAACTAAGGAAGCTATGCCCTTACTATGGCCGGTAGTAAGGGGTCGGGCGGAAATACATAGGGACCCGATTGTCACTTAAACCCCAGCTCTCGCGACAAGCTTGAACCTATACATTTTCGAACAAGCAAGGAGAACCAGCTGGACTCACACAAGAAAGTACAAGTAGATATTTACTTGAACAACGGGAGAAGAACTAATCCAAAAGTAGTGGACTAGCTCAACAAGGAACATGCTTCAAGTAATCAAGAAGTCACCTTGTATCAAGAAAATGTATGCAATGTTTGCACATACACAACAAGAACATGTCTCATACACGTTAGTGCTTACTTATAGCACTTTCTAGTTCACTACCATACATATGTATTGGTGTCAAGTCAAGTACAAGATTTTATTATCTTATATTCAAGTCTTAATCCATTTCTATGGATGTTCAAATCACGTACAAGCTTTTAATGTCTTATACTTCAAGTTATAACTTCCAATCTTTGGACATTCAAACAAGTATAAGAGTTATACATTTACTCTTACCAAATCCCAATCCTATTCTTAGGATGTTCAAGTCTAAGACCTTATGCTAATGCCTCTAAGGTGTAAAATCATTGGTTTCAAGACAAGTATAACACATTAGTGCTTGTTCATAGCACTTTCAAGACATAAAGAAGAGATACTACTCTTATACTTATGTTCAATGTCCTAAAACACCTATCTAGGTTCTCTAGACAATCAACTTAAAACCTCATTAATTTAGTCTTTGAATAGCCCCCTGAGTCTAGGTTATTCAGCTTCTTTCGGATCTTGATTCCGACTTTCCTATAGAAAGTTATGGAGGAAACAATTCAAGAAAACAAATCAGAATTTTCACTTGGCACGACCGTGCTCTAGAAATTGGCACGACCGTGCTAATACTGCCGAGGGATTTTCATACAAAATTCATTTTCGGCACGACCGTGCCCATAAAAGGCGCACGACCGTGCTAACACTGTCGAGGAAATTTTCCTAAAGGCGATATTTGGCACGACCGTGCCAAATAAAGGCGCACGACCGTGCTCAGTACAATTTGGTAGTTTTCCCCTGAGTTCAAACTTAACAATTCTCCGTCCCAAGCGTAGGAGTAACTTTTCATTATCATTTTACACATTCCCAGGGATACCAACAACTCAAAACTAATATTTTCATTTCAATTTCCTTACTTTATACAGTAGGGTATACTCCCTTTGTCCCACAATTACAAGTACCACAAAATTTGCCCCAAACACAAAATTAACATTCACAAGTATCGAGAATAACATTTATGCATGTTATTACAAGCAAGTGGGAGCTAATAACTTACCTAGTCAAAATTCAAGTTGACCAAAACTTATTTCTGTTCGGCCTGGAACGCTCTATTCAACGCCACGAATATTAATCCGGGATCGGAATCAAGAACGGAGGGATAATTAAACTCGAGGAGTCGAGAATAGGGAAAACTTTTAACCCTAGGTTTTTAGAACAGAGGGAGAGAGCGTAAAGAAATTTGGGAAATAATGACCCAGAGAAGAAGGCCAAACAAGGTTATCTATCAACTTTCCAGGAATTGCACTTAGGCCCCTCAAGTTTCACTTTTGACAAAAAGACCCCTAAAGTCCAATTTTCACAAATGACCCAAAAGTCAAAACTAGACATTTAACCACCTTAACTATTTAAAGCAGTTAAAAATTTAACCCAAGTAAAACTAACACATAATATGCAAGTTCAAGAATTTAACAAGTATGTCAAATATTTAACAAGAAATTCGATGGGTGTTACATCCTCCCCACCTTAAAGAAAATTCGTCCACGAATTTTACTTACCAAAGTTTTCAAATAGGCTCGGGTATTTATCTCGCATCTCTTTCTCGGTTTCCCAAGTAGCCTCTTCAATTTCATGATTCCTCCAAAGGACCTTCACAATAGGAATCCTTTTGGTACGCAAAACTTGCTCTTTCCAGTCAAGAATTTCAACAGGTTGTTCCTCATAAGACAAATCAGGCTGAAATGGAATAGCCTCATACTCAAGAACATGTGATTCATCTGCCATATACTTTCGAAGCATAGATACATGGAATACATCATGAATACCCGATAAAGAAGGAGGTAAAGCCACTCTATAAGCCAACTTACCAACTCTTTCAAGAATCTCAAATGGACCGATATAACGAGGAGATAACTTTCCTTTCTTCCCAAATCTCTTTATACCTCTACGAGGAGAGACCTTCAAGAATACAAAGTCACCTACCTGAAATTCAAGATCCCTTCTACGATGATCTGCATAACTCTTTTGTCTACTCTGAGCTGTGCGCAATCTATCTCGAATGAGTTTCACACTTTCAACTGACTGTTGAACCATTTCAGGACCCAAGAGTCTAGCTTCTCCCACTTCATCCCAGCATATAGGAGATCGACATTTTCTGCCATAAAGAGCCTCATATGGAGCCATTTCAATGCTAGACTGAAAACTGTTATTATAAGCAAACTCAGCCAAAGGAAGATGAGTATCCCAACTGCATTTGAAATCAATAACACAAGCACGTAACATATCCTCGAGAATCTGTATAAGTCTCTCAGATTGCCCATCAGATTGAGGATGAAAAGCAGTACTGAAATTCAATTTAGTACCCATAGCACCCTGAAGAGACTGCCAGAATCGAGAAGTAAAACGAGGATCTCTATCAGATACAATACTCACAGGAACCCCATGCAGTCGAACAATCTCCTGAACATATAAAGATGCCAACTGAGACAATGAATATCCCATGGAAACAGACAAGAAGTGAGCTGATTTAGTCAACCTGTCCACTATAACCCAAACAGCATCATGGCCTCGTCTGGTACGTGGCAAACCAGTCACAAAATCCATAGTAATATGTTTCCATTTCCACTCCGGAATTTCCAATGGTTACAACAAACCTGCTGGACGTTGATGTTCCACTTTTACTTGTTGACAAGTCAAACATTTGGATACATACTCAGCAATTTCTCTTTTCATATTGTTCCACCAGAAATGTTTCTTCAAGTCTTGATACATTTTAGTACTTCCAGGATGAATAATATACTTGGCTTTGTGAGCCTCTTCAAGAACTTTCTTCTTTATCTCAGGATCAACTGGAATACAAACTCGACCTCGGAAGGTAAGAATTCCATCACTATTAAAAGAAAAATCTGGTTGCTTTCCTTCATTCATTCCACAAATGATTTTCTGCAATTCAGAATCAACTACCTGAGCTTCTTTGATCTGTTGGAGTAAATCTGAAGTAGCCTTTATATTAGCAAAAATAACTCCATGATTTGATTCACAAGGATTCCAATCACACAAATCTTCAAACATCTTCCATTCACGAATCATCAGGCAAGAAATATAAGTCTTTCTGCTCAGTGCATCTGCCACAACATTTGCTTTTCCTGGATGATAAAGGATAGTACAATCATGATCCTTCAATTTCTCCATCCATCTACGTTGTCTCATGTTAAGCTCTTTTTGAGAAAACAGGTACTTCAAGCTCTTATGATCAGTAAAGACTTCAAATTTGGTTCCATACAAGTAATGCCTCCATTTATGCAAAGCAAAAATAATCGCAGCCAACTCTAAATCATGAGTAGGATAATTCTTTTCATAAGGAGATAATTTTCGAGAAGCATAAGCTATTACCTTGCCATCTTGCATCAGAACACAACCCAATCCTTCTTTAGAAGCATCAGTATAAACATGAAATGCTCAGAACCATTAGGCAAAGCCAAGACTGGAGCTGTAGTCAAACGCCTTTTCAACTCCTGAAAACTTGCTTCACATTTGTCATTCCACTCAAAAGAAATAGCTTTTCGAGTCATATTAGTCAATGGAGTAGCAATCTTGGAGAATCCCTCAATGAACCTTCGATAATAACTAGCCAAGCCCAAGAAACTACGGATCTCAGTCACTGTAGTTGGCCTTTTCCAGTTTACAACTGCTTCAACTTTGGAAGGATCTACTGCAATACCAGTAGCAGATACAACATGCCCCAAGAATGAAACTTCTTCTAACCAGAAAGCACATTTGCTGAATTTTGCAAATAGTTGTTTCTCACGAAGAACTTGTAATACCACTCTGAGATGTTGTTCATGCTCAGCCCGTGACTTAGAATACACAAGAATGTCATCAATGAATACCACCACAAAACAATCAAGATATGGCTTGAAGATACGGTTCATCAAATCCATAAATACAGCTGGAGCATTTGTCAAACCAAATGGCATAACAATAAACTCATAATGCCCATACCTGGTACGGAAAGCTGTCTTTGGTATATCCTCAGATCTGATTTTTAACTGATGATAACCACTTCTCAAATCAAGCTTCGAATACACTACTGAACCCTGAAGCTGATCAAACAAGTCATCAATATGAGGTAACGGATATTTGTTCTTGATAGTTACCTGATTAAGATCTCTGTAATCAATACACAATCGCAGAGTCCCATCTTTCTTTCTGACAAATAACACTGGTGCACCCCACGGTGATACACTAGGCCTGATAAAGCCCCTTTCAAGCAATTCCTCAAGCTGTGTTTTCAACTCTCTTAACTCAGCTGGAGCCATTCTATAAGGTGCTTTAGAGATTGGTGTTGTACCTGGTAATAACTCAATACAGAACTGAAGCTCTCGATCAGGTGGCATGCTATACTCAGAAGAGAACACATCTGAAAATTCAGACACAACAGGAATATCCTCCATCTTGGGAACAGATAAACTCTGATCAAGCACACATGCGAGATACCCGGCACAACCACGAGATAAAAGTTTTCTAGCTTTTAAAGCAGAAATAACATGTATAGCACATAAAGGCCTATCACCTTCAAAGGAAAAATCAGGCAAACCAGGAATAGAAAAAGTTACTACTTTTCTATAACAATCAACAGATGCATGATGCACATATAGCCAATCCATGCCAAGAATCACGTCAAAGTCCCTTAAAGGTAACACGACTAGGTCGGCAAGAAGGGCATGATCACCCACAAGGACCTCACATTTCTTGTAAACCTCAGAAGTAAACATGCAATCTCCCATAGGGGAAGATACTTCTAGCACATAAGGCATAGAATCAGGAAGAACATGCAAATGCGACACAAAATGAGATGCCACATAAGAATGAGATGAGCCTGGATCTATCAAGACTCGCGCTCTCGTACTAGAAAGTAATATAATACCTCCTATGACCGCAGAAGACTCAGCTACACCCTGCTGATCTAAAGCAAACACTCGACCCTGAACTTTTGGTCGACCCCCACTATCTCTCTTGGAACCTGAGACTGGTTGACTTGTACCCCCAACTTGATTTACTTTACTTTTAGAACAATTTCTAGCAAAGTGCCCTGCTTCACCACACACTATACACTTTCCTTGCTTTAGCCAACACTTGTCTTCAAAATGGCCTTCTTTCGAGCAATAGCCATATACTCTCCTGGGACCTTGGACTGTTTTCCTCGAACCAGTTGATACACTACCTTTGCTTTCAGTTGGCTGTCGGAATCGACGATCTTGGCGGCCATATTTACCACCTCTAGAACCAGATCCCTGAGCCTTTTCTGATACACGACCAGTCATGGTTGTTCCCAACTTCACCTTGTGTTCTTCGATATCATTTTCAATGGTATAAGCCTTCTCCACTGCTTGCTGATAGCTAGTGAGTTGTAAAGAAAGAAGTTACTTTCTATACTCCGTCCTTAACCCTTTAACAAACCTCTGTGCCTTCTTAGCTTCATTTGGAACTAAGTGATCACAATACCTCGCCAATTCTGTGAACTTGGTTGAGTATTGCCCCACTGTCAGACTTCCCTGCTCCAGATTTAGGAATTCCATCTCCTTTCTATCTTGGACCACTGTTGGAATAAACTGCGACTTGAATGCTTTAAGAAAATTCTCCCATGTCTGTGGTACACCTTCCAGTTCCCAACTTTTACTCAACACTTGCCACCAATGTTCAGCTGCTTTCTCAAGTTTAAAGGTTGCAAAGGTTACCTTATCACCACCCGCACATCTCAAGGCTGTAAAGATCTTCTCAATACTTTCAATCCACTCTTCTGCCTTTTTAGCATCAAATTCCCCGTCAAAACTGCGAGGTTTCAGCTTCAAGAACCTTGTAAGGCGATTAGGATAATCCCAGTCAACATTATCAACCATTTCTTCTTGAGGAGTTATAGATATCAGCTGATTACTGCCACTAGTACCTTCAGAACTCATTGTACCTGTAGGTAAACACTCAGCGTTATTAATAACACCCCAAGACTCACCCATACCTAGGCCATAGACCCTATCCAGACTTAGAGCAAACCAAGGTAGCTAAACATGGTAGCTAAACCAGGGTAGCTCTGATACCAACCTGACACGCCCCCAGGTCCCGGGATCCCCTAATAGAACCTCGAACCTGGATGGGAGTGCCTGACGAGAAACAAGAAACTTAACAAGAACTTAATGACATTTGTTTAACAAACTGACATGATATATATACTCTAGAGTAAGGAGCTATACTAGCTCACAACACGAGTTCTAGACAAGAAAATGTAAAACCAAACTTAATACATACACAGCGGAAACATGCCTAGCACATAAGCTGGCATTAAGAGTACTATACAAGATGTCTAGTGACAACAAGAACTGTCTACCCCAAAATAAGGAGTTACAAAACCCATAATACATCGTCCTCACCAAGTGTAAAAGGACATAAGCCCCAAAATAATCACGACCTACGAAGCAAGCTCCCAACTATGTCGAGCCTCACTGCGCACTATCCTTCCTTTCCTGGGGGGGGAAACAAATAAAGGGTGAGATAAATCTCAGTAAGCTATTAGATGCAACTACATGACATGTTATCATGCAATTCAAGTAGATACTCAAGTAATTATATATCAAGTATCATCAAGTAACAAGTATATGAGAGGATAATCCACTCATCAAATAGCACATAAAGCTAATCAAGCAAGTTATAAGGATATTGCTTCCTTCCTTATTCCTCCCAAGAATACCATTGTTGTCGAAGCTTGTATTACTTTGACATCACGATCAATAACAGGAACTGATTATTCAGTATATATCAGAAGACCCGGTAACCAGTGTCATTCTCAATATCAGTACTCATGATTATTCACGAGGTGTTCGCGACGGGAGTTTAGCATTCACTTAAGTCAGGCTTATTGCTCCAACTAAGGAAGCTATGCCCTTACTATGGCCGGTAGTAAGGGGTCGGGCGGAAATACATAGGGACCCGATTGTCACTTAAACCCCAGCTCTCGCGACAAGCGTGAACCTATACATTTTCGAACAAGCAAGGAGAACCAGCTGGACTCACACAAGAAAGTACAAGTAGATATTTACTTGAACAACGGGAGAAGAACTAATCCAAAAGTAGTGGACTATCTCAACAAGGAACATGCTTCAAGTAATCAAGAAGTCACCTTGTATCAAGAAAATGTATGCAATGTTTGCACATACACAACAAGAACATGTCTCATACACGTTAGTGCTTACTTATAGCACTTTCTAGTTCACTACCATACATATGTATTGGTGTCAAGTCAAGTACAAGATTTTATTATCTTATATTCAAGTCTTAATCCATTTCTATGGATGTTCAAATCACGTACAAGCTTTTAATGTCTTATACTTCAAGTTATAACTTCCAATCTTTGGACATTCAAACAAGTATAAGAGTTATACATTTACTCTTACCAAATCCCAATCCTATTCTTAGGATGTTCAAGTCTAAGACCTTATGCTAATGCCTCTAAGGTGTACAATCATTGGTTTCAAGACAAGTATAACACATTAGTGCTTGTTCATAGCACTTTCAAGACATAAAGAAGAGATACTACTCTTATACTTATGTTCAATGTCCTAAAACACCTATCTAGGTGCTCTATACAATCAACTTAAAACCTCATTAATTTAGTCTTTGAATAGCCCTCTGAGTCTAGGTTATTCAGCTTCTTTCGGATCTTGATTCCGACTTTCCTATAGAAAGTTATGGAGGAAACAATTCAAGAAAACAAATCAGAATTTTCACTTGGCACGACCGTGCTCTAGAAATTGGCACGACCGTGCTAATACTGCCGAGGGATTTTCATACAAAATTCATTTTCGGCACGACCGTGCCCATAAAAGGCGCACGACCGTGCTAACACTGTCGAGGAAATTTGCCTAAAGGCGATATTTGGCACGACCGTGCCAAATAAAGGCGCACGACCGTGCTCAGTACAATTTGGTAGTTTTCCCCTGAGTTCAAACTTAACAATTCTCCGTCCCAAGCGTAGGAGTAACTTTTCATTATCATTTTACACATTCCCAGGGATACCAACAACTCAAAACTAATATTTTCATTTCAATTTCCTTACTTTATACAGTAGGGTATACTCCCTTTGTCCCACAATTACAAGTACCACAAAATTTGCCCCAAACACAAAATTAACATTCACAAGTATCGAGAATAACATTTATGCATGTTATTACAAGCAAGGGGGAGCTAATAACTTACCTAGTCAAAATTCAAGTTGACCAAAACTTATTTCTGTTCGGCCTGGAACGCTCTATTCAACGCCACGAATATTAATCCGGGATCGGAATCAAGAACGGAGGGATAATTAAACTCGAGGAGTCGAGAATAGGGAAAACTTTTAACCCTAGGTTTTTAGAACAGAGGGAGAGAGCGTAAAGAAATTTGGGAAATAATGACCCAGAGAAGAAGGCCAAACAAGGTTATCTATCAACTTTCCAGGAATTGCACTTAGGCCCCTCAAGTTTCACTTTTGACAAAAAGACCCCTAAAGTCCAATTTTCACAAATGACCCAAACGTCAAAACTAGACATTTAACCACCTTAACTATTTAAAGCAGTTAAAAATTTAACCCAAGTAAAACTAACACATAATATGCAAGTTCAAGAATTTAACAAGTATGTCAAATATTTAACAAGAAATTCGATGGGTGTTACATCCCACCATCTCAAAACCACCACTACCAACCAGTTCATAGCCACCACCATCCACCATCTCAAAACCACCACCATCCACCATCTCAAAACCACCGCCATCCATCATCTACAAACACCACAAAAAAAATCATTTAACAAGAACAACAAAACTGACTAGCAAAGAAAATCAAATCCAATATAATCTTCAAATCTGGAAACCGATCACAAACACAACAGCAAAAAATCAAGACAAATTTGATTTTGAATTCAGATCTGGGAGGAAGGAGGAGGGATCGATAATGTAGAAGGGATTTATAGCAAAAAATCAAGACAAATCTGAACAACTCTTCCAAATATTTTGAAACCAAATCGCATATTTAGGGGAAATGGAGGGGGCGTTAGAGAAGGGGAGGTTGCCAGTGTTGGAGGATTGAGAGGAGGGTGAAGTGAGGAGTGAAGGAGAGAGAAACAATAGATCTACAAGGATGACGACGGTGACGGGGAGAAGGAGCTGATGACGGTGATGGTGACGGGGAGAGGGGGATGATGACGGTGACGGGGAGAGGGAGATGCCGACGGTGACTGCCAGAGTGGAGGGAGCTGGGTGGAGGAGGGCGGTGGTGGATGGCGGTGGATGTGGAGGAAAGAGCGAGAAGAAAGGAGAGGGAAAACAGATCTAAAAATGGGAAGGCTGGGGTGCTTATGGAATATAGGGGGGGGGGGTGATGAGAGATATTGTTGGAATTGGTTTGGATTAGAATTAACTTAAATGGATCTTTTCCTTTTTTTTATATTATTTACGAAAATTTTATTTACCTTTTCTATTTTACTCTCTTGATAACAAATATATAGAGAAATATAAAAATAAAATATTTTTGGACCTTTATGACATCTATAGCATTATCAAAGTCACATTTGAATTTTTTTTTACTGTAAATTCGTTAAATTTTTAACATATGTTGATAGGCCGTTAGATTTTTAACGGCTTAGCGTTATCCCTGGGCACTTTTTTATTAAAACCATAGTACGCAGGTCATAGTGTGAGTTTCGTGAGTACGAGGGAAAATCATCAATCTTGCAATAGTACGCAGGTTTAAATGGCAATAAACTCGTGTAAAAAGTATAACGAAAAATAGTTTAGGTATGAAACTCACTGTTTCCATAAAGTTGGGTGATTTTTGGTTCAATTTTACCTAATAATAATTACAATCATTTACACTAAAAAGGTGAAGTTACCTACTCTCCGTCCTACTTTAATCAATAAAAAAATGTCAATTTTAATTTTTAATTGTTAAATTTTAATCTACAAAACCATAAAATGGAAACTTATTAATAATTTTTAAATACTGAGACTCACTTGTCATACTCACAACAATAAGGAACCACTTTAATCTACCTTTTCCTTAACTCTTAATTTCTTATGCTCAACTCAATTTTGAAAATTAAAGTGGGATGGAGAATTTTTTTGTTTATCAAAAAATTGGTTTGATTCTTACTCCAAATATCGTCAACATCATTATTTTCGTTAATGATATTTGACAGAAAGTAACGTTGTTGCATTATTTGAAATAACTGGTGAAATTACATATCATCAAGTTGTCACTAGAAAGTACGTTGTATTTGGTGTTATAGATGTAAGAGTTCTTACATATCCGGGATTGTGGTCTAATAGGAATCCTAAGCTATAGGGATATTTATTACTCCTAATAACTGGTTATTTGGTAAAGACTTATCTTCCTATCAGGAGTCTACTTTGATGGACTGTAGAGATAAAATACAAACCTAATAGGATACTTGGTCCTCTCTCCTACTATAAATAAGATGCCCTTCAGCCATCCAAAAGGCATCGTAACAGCAAACACGTAAGATAGGCAAGGAGAGAGAATCCAAGATACTCCATTGACGCGGTTCTTCTCCAGCAGATCGTTTACAGCAATTGTGAAGAAGTTGATCTCTCACATCAATGGAAGGAGGTAATCTTCTATCACTTATGCTTTCCTGGTCTATTTGTGTGATTATCATGTTGTTCAAAATCTTAGGGTTCAGGTAAATTATGATTACATGTGGTATCAGAGCTTAGGTTAATGAACACATGATTGACTTTACACGGAAATTAAGAAAAAGTAAATGTTGTGAGTATGAAAAGTAAAGTAGGAAAACGTAAGAGAGAGAAAGTGGGTAGTGAGTTTTTGTTGTGAGAATGACAAGTGGGTTCTATTGCCCATTTTAGGTAATAAATCAACTAAGAACCTTGGTTTGGGACAAACCAAAAAGGAAAGTAAGAACTTTAGTCTGGGATGGAGGGAGTACTATTATTAGTAACTAGTACTCCTACCCGTGCCGGTGGCACAGTGACATCATAGAATTGATGTTACATCCATTTCAATTTTCTTGGACTAAGGCATCATCGTCCCCTTCAAAATCGCATAGAATACTCTTCAACGGTTTTGGCAAAGCATTCGGGTTGCTCTACATCATACAAAATCAGCTAGTCATTACCAAATTATCCGTCAACAATAACTAAAAAACATTGAACTCCAAGCAACTACATCTCTTTTTGACATTTTATCAAATACCTCTTTAGCACAACTGAGACCCCAACCACACATATGCTCACTTTCTCCACTTCAAAACCTTATATTTTATTTTATCTGTTTATGACTTGAGTCTTGGTGCTTTCAAATAAATAATTTAGGTTGCCTTATTCACAATGCATAATTGAAAAATATATATAATTAAACATCTTAATTTCCCCAAGTAGCTACAACAGTGGGATGAGATCACAACATGAATGCGCAGAATATTTTTGAAATTTGAAAAAAAAATTGAACATTAACTTCAGGACGGAGGTAGCATTTTCCCGGATGAAACTCGATCATATCTCAGTATGCATATGTAGTTAATATACTTTAAAAGAAAATGCTTGAATCTGATATTTAGAAGACACTTTATATGTGTGTATGTGCACCAAATGTAAATTAGAAAAGACACCCATTTTTATATCTACATTTCCATTGAAGTACTACCTAAGAGATCTTAAAATTCAACCCTTTAATACAAAAGTTCACAGTCTCTGATTTTCACCAAAAGCAAATCATCAGTTAATCCAAAGAGGAAACCACTCATTGCAAAACAAAAAGAGGAAGAAGAACTTTGGAAACCGCCTAATATCAGCCGTAGGATCGGAGAAGTGGAGAAACAATCTAAGGATTGAGATTAAATTGAAAATAAATCTTTTAATGACAGCCGTAGGATGAACGCAGTTATAGAATAATCTCAGCCATCCTTTATCTCAAGTTAATTGGAAGTTATTTTTGAGCTCAATCATAATATAGAGATAGGTAACTATAGTAGTTAACTATCATAGTAACTATTACTATTATTAGTAATAGTTACTATAGTAGTTACCTATCATAGTAACTATTACTATTTATATTAATAGTTACTATAATAGTTACCTTATATAGTAATTAATATTATTAGCTAATAATGTTAAACAAATAATAATTGACTATTAATAGTTAACTATTATTATAAGTAACATATATAATTAATTTTTATAACTAACTATTGAATAAATAAAAAATTAATATTAATAGTATTAGTAATCGTAATAATTGCAATATATATTAACTATTACTATTAATAGTATAATTAGTTAATCGTAATAATTACTATATGGGTTAACTATCATTATTAATAGTATTAGTTAATCATTATAAAATATATATATATTACAAATATTTACTATTAATAGTATTCACTTCATCCGAGAGTAAGAGTAATACTTTCTATTTTTATACGTCCCAGAGTAAGAGTCTCTTTCCTAAGATGACAAATAATGAAAAAGTATGAATAGTATTTTGGACAATTATACCCTCAACTCACTTGCATTGTTTACCAAGTTTCTATTATTTTTTAATAAGTGTGTGCAAACAATGTATGACTCTTACGATAAGACAGAGGGAGTATTAATTAATCATAATAGTTACTATATAGGTTAATTATTACTATTAATATTATTAGTGAATAATAATAGTTTTTATATATGATAGTAAATATAATTAATAATATTAGGTAATTATAATAGTTATTTAAATTATTATTTAATAATAGTATTAGTTAAGATGATGGATACGCTATTAGTTACTATAACTAGAAAAATTATTTATTTAAGACATAATAAAATTATTATACTAACACATTAGATGTACATTATAAACTTTTATATTTACTAATCACAATGTGTATATATAAAATCATTCTTGAACAATAGCTAATATTATCAAGTCAATTATCTTTAAAATTAAAAGTTAATTCATTATGTTAATAATTTATCTTTATATTCAAATTTCATTTGTCATAATTATTACAACAAAATTAGAAAATTAACATAATTTTCCTAAATTTGTAAGCAAACGTTTTAATTCATATACAATATAATTATATTACAAAAAGTTATTATGTTACTTTACTAAGTAAAAACATAAAAAATCAAATACGAAAAAAATAGTAAATTAGTTTCCCGTGCAAAGCACGGGTTACCTACTAGTTTAATTTAAATTATACTACCTCCATCTATCTTAAAATAAATGCAATTTTTAAAACTATTTTGTTGTTAATTTGGAACATAGGTAGTAGTAATAATTATAACAGTTATTTGACTAATATTATCTTATCCTCCACAATAAGAGTTGCACTTCAATATAAGCTATGCCATTGACATGAATAGTCGGGATGTAACATCTCATGGTATATTCACTAAAGTTTGTCTTCAGCACAAATTAATGATAGTGTCAATACATTAACATTGGAAGCTTGCACTTGTAATTGATATACACCATCCATCCCAAAATGATGTTCCAATACATTAAGAGTCGTGAGACTGAATTAATTAGGGAATAGAATAGGGATAGAATATTGAAAGATACTTTTTTTTTAATATATAATAATATTTTTAATATTATTAAAAATTACAATTGGTACTTGAATACCAACCAACATCAAATATCAGTACCGTGGACCAACAAATTATACATAATTGGTACGGTAGTACCTACCAACATTGTTGGTATACTGATTTGGGCGTACCAATTATAATTGGTACGGTTGGTACACGAATTGGTTGATACAGATTTACAAATTTTGCCATCCCTAATTCTAATAACCATTTAATCCTCAATTTTTTGAGAATGAAATAAAAACACCCCAACACCTGAAATAGTAGTCTGACGTTTTAGTTTTCAATTTAGTTACTCCCGCTCTCATTTTAAACTTCATTTTTTTGTTTTAACTATTTTATTTTGAATTTCAAAATTAATATATATATATGTATATATATATATATATATATATATATATATATATATATGTATATATATATATATATGTATATATATATATATATATATAGGTGCTCAAATGAGAACCTAAATATCGTGAGAACCAATCATAACCATTAGATTAGAAAAAAAAAATCAAGTGATACGGGGAAAGAATTACAATAAGTTAGGATTTGATTTTAATTTTTTTAATTTTTTATTTTATTATTATTTTCGGAATTAATTTGTAGTAGGTAGTATTTATGATATTAGAAGTAGATTAGGACTTTATTTTGATATTTTAGGAGTCTAATAAGTTACCATACAGATTAGGCTTATTTTGAGAATGTTTTAACTTGTTTTCCAAGTCCTAGGAACCCTATATAATTAGGGGTATGTTTAATTCCGAAAATCAGTTTATTGATGAATAAAAGTTGATTGGGCGTTGCTCTTTTCTTAAATCCGAAAGTCTGAGTTTTCCTCCTTTCGTTCAACTCTTCGTATTTGATTAAGTTCTACGATTGTTGAAGATCGATCGCTACTATTGATTAAATTCTACTAGGGTTAATTTCTATCAAGTCTTCCGCTACGTCAGTTGGTATCAGACTTCGGTTCATTCTAGGAAGGATGGCACGAGGAAGAAAGATGGCCACTGTGGAAGAGATCGTGAGGAGGATGTGCTGGACTAGCGTATCGCACGAGTCGTAGATCAACGTATATCTGATCTCGAAAAGCTTAGTTCGAGGATTGTTCTCTCCGAGATTTTTGTCGAATCTTCAAGTCCAGAAGTTCTTGTCGATTGGTCAAAACCTCCTGTATTTGATGAGTGTCATTGTGACATCTGTCATTTAGTGACATCTCATCAAATGGGTGTAACTAAGGTTGGCGTCAAATCTTCACAAGATGAATTGATTTGGAAGTTTGAGGTGATAAAAGGTAGTCATCCTTATGAAGATCCCTTTGAAGTTTATTATTCTAATTGTTCATCAACTTGGTGCCTCAAGAAATTAATCATTGAAAATTTTATTCAATGTTACTGGACGGATTGGATACATATTATGACGAATGGTACCAAGTTCAAAGTTCGTCACCGGTATGAAGAAAAATTTCAAGATACGTGCCTTCAAACAAAGCTCAAAATTCGAGGGCGAATTTTCTTCAAGCGGAGGAGAATGATGCAGGGAAAGAATTACAATAAGTTAGGATTTGATTTTAATTTTTTATTTTATTATTATTTTCGGAATTAATTTGTAGTAGGTAGTATTTATGCTATTAGAAGTAGATTAGGACTTTATTTTGATATTTTAGGAGTCTAATAAGTTACCATATAGATTAGGCTTATTTTGAGAATGTTTTAACTTGTTTTCCAAGTCCTAGGAACCCTATATAATTAGGGGTATGTTTAATTCCGAAAATCAGTATATTGATGAATAAAAGTTGATTGGGCGTTGCTCTTTTCTTAAATCCGAAAGTCTGAGTTTTCCTCCTTTCGTCCAACTCTTCGTATTTGATTAAGTTCTACGATTGTTGAAGATCGATCGCTACTATTGATTAAATTCTACTAGGGTTGATTCCTATCAAGTCTTCCGCTACGATTGTTGAAGATCGATCGCTACTATATAGATTTGTCAATGATGGAGATCGATTATAAATATGAGTTTTATGTTAATTATTAGTTAATTTATTATTATTTTCGGATTTATATTTAGGTAGGTGATAATATCATGTTTAGAAGTAGATTTATGATATATTTTGATGTTTTTGAGTTGTAATAGGTTACCATATAGATTAGGGGTATTTTAGGAAGTAGTTGACTTGCTTTCCAAGTCTTAGAAGTCATATAAAAATAGGGTTATATTGTATTCAGAAAATGGGTTGTTTTTTATGAAATAAAAATTCGAGCGTGTCTCTTTTCAATTTTCTCGAGCGAATATTGTCGATTAATTGCTGAATTTCTCGAGCGAAGTACAGTAGTTAATTTCTTTTTAATTCGAAAGTTGAATTTCTTTCCTTTCATCCAATTCCCGGTAATCTCGAGCGATTCAATGAGGATTGAAGATTAATTACTGGTTTTCTCGAGCGAAGCAACAGTAGTTAATTCTATCTTGCTTCCGCTACATCATTTGGTATTCAGAGCCGAAAACAGTGATTTTTTTTCTAGGTTGAGGTATTTTGTTATCAATTATTATTTTTATTTATTCCAAAAAAAAAAATGGTTGATTTTTTGTGGTCCTTTTCTGAATCCGAGTGATGAGATTTTTGTTGATTGGTGAAAACCTCCTGTTTTTGACAAATGTAATTGCGAGATTTTCCAGTTAATGACATCACAGTCGATTGGTCCGAAAACAACTAGCCTTGAAGTCCCACAAGATGACTTGATATGGAATTCTGAAGCTTTCGATTTTTCTTATTCATATGAAGATCCGTTTCATGTCTATATTGTCCGTTTTTCAGTTTCATTGATTGTTCAGAAATTAATTATCAATCACTTCGTATCAACTCAATGGAGTGATTGGATGGATATTGCGATGAAGGCAATAAAGTTTAAAGTTCACCGCGGGCATAGAGTTAATTTTGAAGACATATTTACTGCATTACTCAAAATTCGAGGACGAATTTTCTTTAAGCGGGGGAGAATGACGGAGATCGATTATAAATATGAGTTTTATGTTAATTATTTGTTAATTTATTATTATTTTCGGATTTATATTTAGGTAGGTGATAATAGCATGTTTAGAAGTAGATTTATGATATATTTTGATGTTTTTGAGTTGTAATAGGTTACCATATAGATTAGGGGTATTTTAGGAAGTAGTTGACTTGCTTTCCAAGTCTTAGAAGTCATATAAAAATAGGGTTATATTTTATTCCGAAAATTGTTTGTTTTTTATGAAATAAAAATTAGAGCGTGTCTCTTTTCAATTTTCTAGAGCGAAAATTGTCGATTAATTGCTGAATTTCTCGAGCGAAGTACAGTAGTTAATTTCTTTTAAATTCGAAAGTTGAATTTCTTTCCTTTCGTCCAATTCCCGGTAATCTCGAGCGATTCAACGAGGATTGAAGATTAATTACTGGTTTTCTCGAGCGAAACAACAGTAGTTAATTCTATCTTGCTGCCCTACATCATTTGGTATTCAGAGCCTGAACCTGAATTTTTCTAAATTCAGTTAAGGTATTTGTTTATCTATTTTTTCTTCTTTTCTGAAAAAAAAAATTCCAAAAAAGAAGAAGAAAAAAATGTTTGATTTTTCGTGGCCCTTCGTTGAATCTCCTAGCATTGATCTTTTTGTGGATTGGTCAAAACCCCCTGTTTTTGACAAATGTAATTGTGAGATTTGTCAATTGATGACATCACAGTCAATTGGTCCGAAAATAATTGGCCTTGAAGTCGCACAAGATGTTTTGATATGGAGTTTTGAAGCTTTCAATTTTATTCATCCGTATGAAGATCCGTTTGATGTCTATACCTTCCATTCTTCAATTTCATGGATCGTTCAGAAACTAATTATCAATCACTTCATATCAACTCAATGGAGTGATTGGATAGATATTGTGATGAGGGTAGTTCATCGACGTTGTGGAAAAGAAATTCAAGACGTGTCCCTCAAAGCAGTACTCAAAATTCGAGGACGAATTTTCTTCAAGCGGGGAAGAATGATGGAGATCAACATATTAGGGATAATTTTAGGTTTTTATTTTAATTATTTTCTATTTAATTATAATTTTCGGAATTATATTTAGATAGGTTTTAATTTCATGTTTAAAAGTAGATTTAAGCTTTATTTTGTTATTTTAGGACTCTATTAGGTTACTATATAGATTAGGGTTATTTTTAGGAGTCTTTGACTTGTTTTTCAAGTCTTAGGAGGCTTATAAAAATTAGGTTATGTTTAATTCCGAAAATCAGTTTATTGATGAATAAAATTTGATTGAGCGTTGCTCTTTTGTTAAATCCGAAAGTTTGAGTGTTTCTCCTTTCGTCCAACTCTTAGTATTGATTAAATTCTAATAGTGTTGAAGGATCAGTTACTTGTATTGATTAAATTCTACAGTAATTGATTATCTATCCCAACTTTAGTATTGATTAAATTCTGCTATGTTGAAGATCGTTTACGAGTATCGATTGAATTCTACCGTATTCGATTATTTATCTCTCTTATGCTTCCGCTTGCCCTACATCATTAAGGGTCCATATGTTAGATACAATTGATACACTTAGATACATTACAAAAAATTCGATATTACACTTGGATACAATAGGTTAATAAGTATTGTATCTAAGTGTTGCACTTTGATATACTATGTTAAAAACTAATGTATCCAATTGTTTTTCGAAATTAACAAATGTATCCAAGTGTATCCAATGTATCTAACATCTGGACCCTTTATTTTTTTTCTAATCTAATGGTTATGATTGGTTCTCACAGAAGCGCGATCCTATATATATATATATATATATATATATATATTTATATATTTTGTAAACTCCACATGTCATACTCATAACAATTATCCACTAACTATTCCCTACCCACTTTCTCTCTACTATCAAACCATCTACACTCACAGCACATCACTTTTCTCTTAATTTTTATACCCCAACAATTTTTTTAAATTTAAAATGAATAAGAAGTACTCCCTCCGTCCCTGGTTAAGGTTTTTAGTTTGACTTTACACGCTTATTAAGAAACTAACGCAAATTTGAGTCAACAATAGTAGTGTGTAAAAGATATACTCCCTCTGGCCCGGACTAATGGGCATAGTTTGACTTTTTTGGTGAATTGAGACAATCTTTGACCATAATTTTATGAATATCTAAATATCTCTATGAAATTCTAAAATTTTTTATTGTTTCACTATTAGAAATACTATCATTAATTGGCACGATTAAAACTTCTGTCTCACAGAAACCGTCATCTCAATCTCTCTGATCCCTTCCATCTTCATCTTCATCTTCATCTTCATCTTCTTTCTCAATCAACATTCTCTAAAAGCAATCTTTAACCTTCTTCTTTGTTTTGATAATCCTAATTTCACATTTATTAATTGTCATTTTGTCAATTAATAAATGTGAAATTAGGAATTTATTTTCAAATCTGTTTTTTTCTTTTCAAATATGATCTTTGTTTCGATCTTAGAATTAGAATTCTATAGTTTTGTGGGTTTCTAGCAAAATCATTGTCATATCTTTCTCGTTATATTATGTATTTTCTTTCCTAAGTCGAGAGTTTTTGCCTTCTCTCAATTGTGAGAGCCTTTGCCTTCTCTCCATTGTGAGAGCCTTTGTGAGATGTTCATATTTTGTTCTTGTTACAATGCTTGGGGTGCTTGGTTTGACATTTATTGTCGACCCAAATGCATCACCAATTTATGTTTTCAACGCTAATTTTTTCCATGTAGGGATTTTCTGAAGGCTATTGTTGAGCCGTGTCCAAGTTATGCTTGGAGAAGCATTTGGGAATCACAAGTCATTGTTTGTCAAAGCGTTCAAAGGAAATTTGGTTCAAGGCTAGGCTTCGATATTCGAGATGGGTTAGACATTTTATTTGCGGCGAGCAATTTATCGATGATTGCACGTCTTTATAGAAATCCTGAACTTTTAGATGGGCCTCCAACTGTTGTGGTGCGCCATCTTATTGTGTTTGTTTCAAAAAAAAAAATACTTTCATTAACAATTTTTAGAATTGTATAGAGATATTTAGATATTCATTAAATTAAGGTCAAAGATTGACCCAGTTGACCAAAAAAGTCAAACTGTGCCCATTGGTCTGGGACGGAAGGAGTAATTGTCAATTCATAAAGTGATGTGGGTGAAAAGAGATGGGTAAGGGTAAGTGATGTTTTTTTTTTTTGTAATATATGAACTTTATGAGGATAGGGGTGTCCAAAACAATATTCATCATTTGCAATTTAAAGAATAAAACAACTAAGAACCTTAAACTGTGACATACCAAAAAGGAAAGTAAGAACCTTAAAAATGAAACGGAGGGAGTAATTTTTATTTTAGAAATTATTATTCTAAATGCAAAACATATTATTCTTGTGTAGGTACAAAGAAAAACACCTTGTTCCTATTTCTTCGGTTTTTTTAAAAAGCGACTATGCTTCATAAATGTAAGTGTTTGTAACGCCTCACCCAATTTTATTTTTCATATTTTTGCAATTTACATAATTATAATTTATTATGTGATTTATGCGGTATTTAGTTGAAGTGTTAAAAGAAATATGTGTGCATTTTATGTGTTGCATCATATTTTATGACTTGCACATATTGTTTGATTAATTGTGTTATTTAATTGTTGGGTGTAATAATGGTTAAAGAGAGTTATTTGATGTTAGTTGAACTTTAAGGGCCTTAGTGTAACTTTAAGGTTAGGGGTTTAGTTGTTGATAACGAAACTTGAGGGGCCTAAATGCATGGAATGAAAGTAGAGTTGGATTGGGGATTGTAATACCCTTCTTTCCCAGTCAAACACACACACACAGAGTTCACTTTCCCAAAATCTCTCTTACTTTCTTTGTGTCCAACGAAGAAGAAGAAGCCAAGGTAAGGGTTCTTCATTTTCTAAAGTTTTCTACTCTCAATTACTCTTCCGATTTAAAAACTAATTATATAAAACTGTTCAGGGTGTTGAATAGAGTATTTCTACCGATTCAATTATCATTTTCTCGATACTTTCCGGAATAGGTAAGTTACTAATTTTCCCCTTTTATGTTAAAATAGCCATTAATATGTTATATGTATTGTGGGTTTAAATAATGGTGAAGTATACTCTTGTTTGGGAAAACTGGTATAGTTAGGTTGCAAGGATGTTATGCTTAGGTTTCAAGATGTTATAATTATGGGTATATTGTTCTTGTAATGAATTTGAGGTCAGTGGTGTGAAGTACAAACGTTGAGCAATGTTAGGTGTTATACTTTTGGGACGGTGAAACGAAGGGAGTATCACAATTCTCAGTTTGAGCCTGGCGTGAGTGTGGGCGGCCGCCCAAAATGGGCAGGCGACCGCACAATCTTCTGAAAGAATTTGTTCTTTGGATCCCTTAATGTGGGCGACCGCACATACCCTTGTGGGCGGCCGCACACTATGCTGTAGAATGACAGAGTTTCCAAAGTTCTAAAATAGAAAGAGAAATAAAGGATAAACATCAATTGTGCTACAAGTTGAATTGACGAGAATATGCAATTGTGCTTACGTGATTTATGTGGCTAATGGACTAGTCCCTTACGTTGGGCCTAGTGCTAGTTTTATTATATCAAGTAAATATTACTTGTGTACTTATATGTGTGTCCAGCTGGCTTGTTGTTTCGGGGGTGTATAGGTTCATGTTTATTATGAGTGCTGGGGCTAAGTAATAACCGTGAACCTATGCATCTGTGACCGTTTTCTCCTACTCTTGATCACGGTAGGGGTCTAACTTTCCCAATTATTGGAGCATTATGCACAATGATTGAATAGCTCTTTTTGTTCTTGGTTTGATATACTGGGTAACTGGTCTCCATTGATATTATGAAGCTACGTTCAGTATGAAGGACTACATCAATGGTGACATCAATTTGAAAGTTCTGGTTATGAATGGGTTTGGAGTAATAAGGAGGAAAGAAATATCCTTTGTAATGTATACTCAATTATACGTGTTGCATAATGGGTAGGATTAACTACTTATATGACTTGCTACTTGATACATTGCTATATGAGATCCTTCCTTACTTCATTATCATATGTATGCATATCATGTAGTTATAGTAGTAATTTACTGAGATTTTATCTCACCCCGTTTCTTGTTTCTTTGCTTTCCTTAGATTCCAAGAAGGCTAGTGACAGCACGAAGTGAGGATCGTTGTAGCAAGTTCTTTTTTATGGGGAAGTCACTTTTGGGTAGGTTAAATGTCACTCTTTAGTTGTGAGGACGACGGTTAAATCTGAGTGAGTTGAACTCAGAATTTTTGGGGTACAGTTGTGTATATGTATATATTATGTTGTCATCTTTTGTTGGTCGGCTTCTGTGCCGAGCAGTTAAAGAGTTAAGATTAGTTAGTGGGAATGTAAAGTTAAAAGGGTGGTGAAGTGTTTGAATCATCTAAAGTAACGTATTTCCTTGATTATTAGGGGTGTATAGTTGTATTAGTTTTGATTTATATCAGGATAGTGGTAGTAGGGACGTGTCGAATTCTATGGTTCATATTAAACCTAAGAATTCGGGGCGTTACAGTTGGTATCAAAGCTATGGTTAGCTCTAAGCCTGGATAGGGTCTATGACCTAGGTGGGTTGGTTTATGGTTTGTGTTATTAACGTCGAGTGTTTATGTGTAGGGCGGAGATGAGTCAGTCAAAGGAAATTGGTAGTTGTACTCAGGGAAACGAGGAATCAGAAACTCCTTCTGTGGAGGTGGGTATTGATCACAATGTGGATTACAAACAGATGTTTCAACTACTAGCTCAAATGATCTCCAACCAACAGGGACAGAATAATCCTGGGCAGGCACAGTCAGGAGTAGAAGACAGGGGTTATGCAAGTCGCCTTACCAAGTTTCTGAAAATGCAACCTCGTAGTTTTGATGGGGAGCCTGATGCAGTAAAAGCTGAAGAATGGATAGAGAGTATTGAAAAGATATTTACTGCCTTGAAATGTGAAGATAAAGAGAAGGTAACCTTTGCAACTTTTAAACTAGAGAAGGCTGCGGAGCACTGGTGGAAGGTGTTATGCCAGAGCTGGGATCAGGAAAAAGAAGTACAACATACTTGGGAGGACTTTCTCAAAGAGTTCAACTCACAGTTCATTCCCTCAGTTGTTCAAGATCGAAGAGAAATGGAATTTCTAAACTTAGTGCAAGGAAATATGACGGTGGGACAATATTCCTTTGAATTTACCAAATTAGCAAGGTATTGTAGTCATTTGGTTCCAACTGAAACAAAGAGGGCTCAACGTTTTGTGAAGGGGTTAAAGACAGAGTATAGGAAGCAATTTCTTTCCCTACAGATTTCTAGTTATCGACAAGCAGTTGAGAATGCTTATGCTATTGAGAATGATATTGAAGAACACAAGGTCAAACTGGGAACGATAACGGTGGGTCAACCATCAATACGTGTTCCAGAGAGGGCTCAGAGCTCCGGAAGTAAAAGGGGTGGATCTAACAGGCAAGGTGGTCGACCTCAGCGGCAACCGGAAAGTATGGGAAGTGTGTCGGTGGGTTCAAAACAAAATGTTTCGAGTTCGAAGTGGACTTGCAGGTATTGTTCGAAAGAGGGCCATACTGAAGACATGTGTTGGTTGAAACAAGGAAAATGCTTAAATTGTGGTGAGAGTGGACACTTTAAAAGGGATTGCCCAAAAAGTAAGGGAACTCAAGGAGAAGGTACCGGGTAGCAGGCCTCTGGTAGTAAGCGGGATAGTGGGGGTCGGCCTAAAGTACAGGGTCGAGTGTTCGCTATTGATCAGCACAGAGTGGCTGAATCTACAGCGGTGATAGGAGGTACCATTTTTCTTTTTAGTACGCGAGCGCGAGTCCTTATAGATCCAGGATCATCTCATTCTTATGTAGCATCACATTTTGTGTCCCATTTACATGTCATTCCTGATTCTATGGCTTACGTGTTATAAGTATCTTCCCCTATGGGAGATTGCATGTTAGCTACTGAGGTGTATAAGAATTGTGATGTTCTGGTAAGTGATCACACTCTTCAGGCTGACTTAGTAGTGTTGCCTATAAAAGTTTTTGATGTGATACTTGGTATGGATTGGCTTTATATGCATTATGCATCTGTTGATTGTCATCAAAAGGTGGTTACTATTTCTATGCCGGGTTTACCTGAAATTATATTTGAGGTTGATAGGCCTATGTGTAGTTTTCATGTTATATCTGCTTTGAAAGCTAGAAAATTGTTATCTGGTGGTTGTACTGGGTATCTTGGATGTGTTGTTGACAAGAGTATGTCCGTAGCAAAGTTGGAAAATATTCCCATTGTATCTGAATTTCCGGATGTGTTTTCTATCGAGTATAGTATGCCGCCTGACTGGGAACTTGAGTTTTGTATTGAGTTATTACCAGGTACAACACCGATATCTAAAGCTCCGTATAGAATGGCTCCAGCTGAGTTAAGGGAACTGAAGAAACAACTCGAGGAGTTACTTAAAAAAGGGTTTATCAGGCCTAGTGTGTCACCGTGGGGTGCACCAGTGTTATTTGTTAAAAAGAAGGATGGTACTTTGAGATTATGTATTGACTACAGAGAGCTTAACTAGGTAACCATTAAAAATAAGTATCCATTACCTCACATTGACGATATGTTTGATCAACTTCAGGGGTCCATAGTTTATTCGAAACTTGACTTAAGAAGTGGGTATCATCAGCTGAAAGTCCGACAGGGGGATATACCGGAGACACCCTTACGCACCAGGTACGGACATTATGAGTTTGTGGTTATGCCATTTGGTTTGACGAATGCTCCTGCAGTATTTATGGACTTAATGAATCGAGTTTTCAAACCTTATCTGGATTGTTTTGTGGTGGTTTTTATTGATGATATCTTGGTCTACTCTAAATCAAAGGCTGAGCATGAGCAACATTTAAAGATTGTATTGAGTGTTCTTCGGGAAAAGCAGTTATTTGCCAAATTTAGTAAATGTGCCTTCTGGTTGGAAGAAGTTTCTTTCTTGGGACACGTGGTGTCAGCGGCGGGTATTTCTGTCGATCCTTCAAAGGTAGAGGCTATAGTTAACTGGAAGAGACCAACAACAGTCACCGAGGTACGTAGTTTTTTGGGATTGGCAAGTTATTATCGGAGGTTTATTGAAGGATTTTCCAAAATTGCTACACCAATGACTAGTTTGACACGGAAATCTATAGCCTTCGAATGGGATGATAAATGTGAAGCAAAATTCCAAGAGTTGAAATGAAGATTGACAGTCGCTCCAGTATTAGCCTTGCCTAGTGGATCCGATAATTTTGTTGTTTACACGGATGCTTCCAAGGAAGGATTAGGTTGTGTCTTGATGCAGAATGGTAAAGTAATTGCTTATGCTTTGAGGAAGTTAACTCCTTATGAGAAGAATTATCCTACTCATGACTTAGAATTGGCTGCGATTATATTTGCATTACACAAGTGGAGGCATTACTTATATGGAGCTAGATTTGAAGTGTTCACAGATCATAAGAGCTTGAAGTATTTGTTTTCTCAGAAAGAAATCAACATGAGACAACGCAGATGGATGGAGAAATTGAGAGATCATGATTGTACGATTTTGTATCATCCGGGAAAGGCAAATGTGGTGGCAGATGCGTTAAGCAGGAATACTTATGTTTCACATTTGATGGTACGAGAGTGGAAATTGTTAGAAGATTTGGGAAACTGGAATGAATCAAGTCATGGCATGAGTTTTGCGAATATAAGAGCTACATCCGTTTTACTTCAACAGATTAAAGAAGCTCAGGTGATTGATCCTGAATTGCAGAAGGTTGTTTATGGAATGAAAGAGGGTAGACAACCTGACTTTGCCTTAAATAATGATGGAATTCTTACATTTCGTGGTAGGGTGTGTATTCTAGCAGATAGTGAGATTAAACAGCGAGTACTGGAGGAAGCTCATAAGAAAAAGTATACCATACATCCGGGAAGTACGAAAATGTATCAAGATATGAAGAAATATTTCTGGTGGAACGGTATGAAAAGGGAGATTGCAGATTATGTGTCTAAGTGTTTAACATGTCAATAAGTAAAAGTGGAACATCAACGTCCAGCGGGTCTGTTACAACCTTTAGAGATTCCGGAATGGAAATGGGAGCATATCACGATGGACTTTGTAACTGGTTTACCGCGTACTCGGAGGGGTTACGAAGCTGTTTGGGTTATAGTAGACCGGTTAACCAAGTTGGCTCACTTTTTACCTGTTTCTATGAGGTATTCATTGACTCAGTTAGCTTCTTTATATGTTCAAGAAATAGTTCGGCTTCATGGGGTTCCTGTGAGTATAGTATCCGATAGAGATCCTCGTTTTACATCCCGATTTTGGCAAGCTCTCCAAGGTGCAATGGGCACGAAAGTGAATTTCAGCACAGCATTTCACCCACAGTCAGATGGGAAATCAGAAAGGTTGGTACGGATTCTTGAGGATATGTTACGAGCATGTGCGGTTGACTTCAAAGGTATTTGGGATGTGCATTTACCGTTATTTGAATTTGCTTATAATAATAGCTATCAATCTAGCATTGAAATGGCCCCCTACGAAGCATTGTATGGTCGAAAATGTATATCACCAATATGTTGGGATGACGTCGGGGAAGCAAAGCTTTTGGGACCCGAAATGGTTCAACAATCTGTGGAGAGTGTAAAATTGATTCGAGATAGATTGAGGACAGCTTAAAGTCGTCAAAAGAGTTATGCTGATAATAGAAGAAGGGATCTTGAATTCCAAGTAGGTGATTTTGTGTTCTTGAAGGTGTAGGCACCCCCGCCTTGGACCGATCACCCCGATTGCACACTTGATTTTGTGTTTCTCCCTCTTTTAAGTGTTTTCTGTTAGTTTCTGTTACTTTGGTTAAGTTCCAGACGGACTCCGTTAAGTCCCGGGACTAAACTGAATAACAGTTCTAACTTTCTAGTCTATTCTGTCAAAAATTGCTTCTCAGAGTCGCGCGCCTCCGCTCCTTGAGGCCAGACGCGCGCGCCTTCCGCCGCCTAGGTGGGATGCGCGCGCTTCTGGGGTGTGTCAGTTACAGATTCTGCCCAAGAATCTCTCCCTTGCTCATTATACATGATTTTGCCCGGGAAAGATTTCTTGGAGACTCCGTTTGGCTCTAAAAACAGTCTTTTTTCAACTATAAAAACCCCTCCAATCCATCATTGGAGGGGACATTGGAGATCATTACTTTTAGACCTTTCTTACTCACTTCTTTCCTAGACTTTTTCTTGGGATTTCTTCAACTAAGTGTTCAACCTCTTCTTCAAGGCTTTACAAGAGGTTCTCTTTTGAAGGATACTATAGGTAAATGTCTTAAGCATTTCTCTTCTTCTCCTTCTTCTTCTTTTTTCGATCAAATGTGCAATCACCCAAATCCATTTGGGACATGACACCAACGGTCCTTTCATTACATTGAATTGGCCTAGGAGTCATCTCCCTACATTTTAACTCTAAAACCCCTTTTATCATCATTTTAATTGGAAGAACGTATTTATCTTTAAAAGTGAATTATGAACAAACAAGACCGACTTTGCTCGGGCGAAATGGGTGTTTAAGTACTTCCCATTTCGTAACCTAACCCCCGAACCCCTCATCCCAAAGAATCTCTGTTTTCGTAAATAAAACTTAGGCTCATAAACATTAGGTTTTCTTACGTTCCTCAAAAACGTGGGTGGCGACTCTAAAACACAATTAGACATCCTAGGGTAACCCACGCGCTCTAGCCAAGCCGTGGCCCCGCCCCGGGGTATCTACAGTGGCGACTCTGCTGGGGACGCTTGAGGGTTAAACTTGTGTTTCTGTTCATAATTCACTTTTCTGGGCATTCTGGAAATTGATATGGGAAGCTAGCGCCTCGGGCCCTCATGGTCCAAAGCGCGCGCGTCCCGCGTCATATTCCAGAATCGCCCGCCTTCCATGTGTTCTTCCTATTCTTCCTATTATTTCGTGCTAACAAGCATTGCAGAGGTTCCATCACACAATCAGGACCAGGGCAATCCCCTGAGTCCATAAGCTTCTGATAATCTTACAGGTGAGCCCAGAAGCGGGCGCCTCCCAAATACAATGCGCTAGGCGCGCGCTTCTCACAACACTAGACCGAGGCGCGCGCTTCTAGGCCAATTTCCAGGGCAAGAAAAGGTTTCAGTGACTGAACAGAACAGTGGGGTGTAGGCACAGTTGCCTGCATCAGAACAGAATTGTACCCTTGGACTGTTTAATTTTATGTTTTATTTACCGGTCACACGGGTGATTCGGGAGTTGTAATTTACGTGCTTATGTGTTTTTATCTTTTCTTTTCAAAAAAATAAAAAAAAATAAAAAAATAAAAAAATTTGTCAATTGATAGACTTCACACTACATGCACATTACTCCTATAAATTGCTCACTATCGAGTCGCACAAGTCCAACCCCAAACCCGTCAAGGACCGTCCTAGAAAGTTTCAAGCTCCACTCGACCTTGGCTCTTTCGAAGCGGTAAACCTCAGCCCGTGGCGTAGTTCATGACTACATGCCGGGGGTGACCTTTAAGCCTCTCTTTAGCCGAGCACAAACCACACAATTCTAGTTAGGGTCTAACACTCCGTGACCAAACCGAGATTTCCTTAAACTAATGTCTTCAAATAATACATGCCAACTTGTTGAAACGAACGCAATAAAAATCCGTCCCCAAAAGTGGTTATTTTGGACGAAAATAAAAAAAAATCTGTCCCCGCATGTATGCTTTACTACATTAATTTAGTTTAATCCCGACACATGTAGGATTCACAAACGCGATGGAATCCGATGAGTATATGGGACCGCGAGATGGTCTATATACTAGTGTGACGATTCCATTATCTTCTTAGAAACCCTAAAAGGGACCCATTCCCTCCGACTTATAAAAAAAAGAGTCTTTTTCTTATGTGGTTCGAGTCGTGTGCCCAACTGTGTGGTCTCAACCTCTTCATGGACCGAAAGTGTGAACCGAGACTGACAAGGGCTACTTCTCCAATTATAGGTCCGATTGGTACTCTCCGCATCTACAGATATTCATCCAACAGGCTTGTCCGTGAACCGATCACTCCAACAGCTTCTACATCATCAATGGCCGGTGACTCCAGCACCAACAACGCCATGACTCTCGAACAGCTTTCTGCCATGGTTCAAACGCTCCAACAACAAGTCTCTACCCTTAACCAAGAGGCTCAAACCAAAGAAGCCTTGTGGCAAGCTCATGTCAACAGTCAAAGGGAGGCCCACGAGGCCGAGGTTGACCAACTGAAAGCCAAACTCCTCAAGATCTCCAAGAACAAAGGGGTTAATGACAATGAAGAATCCGAGTGGACCAAGGGTTTGTTTGAAAGCCCATATGTCAGTGCCCGTACCAAAAAAGTGGGGGAACCAAGCACCGACAACAATAACCCCAAAATGGTCGATTCCATCATGGCCTACATTGATTAGAAATTCGACGGCCTCAACATGGGAAAAGGCTCCAACACGAGCCTTTATCAGTCATCCATCCTCATGAGCACGATGGCCGCTCTCCCTGACAAATTCAAGATGCCCGACATTAGCAAATTTAAGGGCAACTCATGCCCGATGGCTCACATCGAGACTTACATTTGGGCTATGGTTCCGAAGAAGGTCTCCCCAAAAGTTATGGCTCAATACTTTCCTCTCACCCTCGAGAGGGAGACAAAGGATTGGTATGCAGCTCTCCCGCTCACTGTCCGTCTTGATTGGGATGCCACTATGCTTGCCTTCAAAAATCAATATCAAGGCAACACCACTCACCGGACCACAAGGAAAGAGCTTGAGAACACCACTCAAAGAGACAACGAGTCCTTCATTAACTTCACAAGAAGATGGAATGACAAGCTCTCTGAAATTGTTGAGAGGCCAAACACAAAAGAGCAAATGGACATCTTTCTCAAGTGTCTCAAGATTGATCTCCGTACCCACCTAAGTGGGGCTTGCTACTCCGACTTCTCCCAAATGTATGAGGCGGGGGTACGCATGGATGACTTGCTCAAGGAGATTAAAAAGGCCACTCCTACTTACCGATACAAAGCCGCCTCTAGTTCAAACAAAGAGGCTTCTGTCAATGCCGTTACTACTGACAAGGGTAATTACAAGAAGGTCCCTCCACCATAAGGCAAGCGGTTCCAAAACGACCGCGTCTACATTCCTCTCAATGGCATGACCATCACCGAGGCCTATAAAGCTCTAAAGGCCAAGGGACAAATCACCCCTCTTCAAGGGTACAAGCAACCACAACCGCTTCATCCCAATCACGCCCACCACAAATGGTGTGACTACCATCAATGCACTGGCCACCTCACCAAGGATTGCTTCTCCATCCGCAACACCATCCAAGACCTCATAGACAAGAAGGAATTCATAATCCGTAATGAGGGTGGTGTCAATGTAATGGAGGTAGGAGAGTTTGAAGGAACCACTCATTCGATCCCAATTGTGAATGAGGGCTCCGATGATATGAATAAACTTGATAATTCTTGTTACGTTGTGACTTATGATGAGATTATGAGGGAAGTCTTAGAGAATAGGAACAAGAAGCTACACGGGACCGTGAACTTGCTCACTCGCAGTGGCCGAGTAACAATGAGCACAATCCCTCCCAATACAGCAGCAACCAACACCGCTTCTCAAAGATCGCAAGCACGCGACATACCCGAAGATCCTTTGTTAACACAGCTGAAGAATACGCAAGCCAACATATCCATCTGGGACCTTATTTCATCATCAAAGAAACACCGAGACCTCGTCATCAAAAACATAGATGACACATCAGTCTCTCCTGACACGACTCCTGAGGACCTCACAGCAATGATAGGTCACATTCACTTCGGAAATGTCATCACTTTTGCCGACATGGACCTCCCGCCATTTGGGTCCGAACACAATGAAGCCATCTACCTCAAAGTAAGGGCAAGGAGGAGACCCATCTCAAGAGTTCTAGTGGACGGTGGTTCTGCACTCAACTTAATACCTAGCCGAGTCATGGGCATACTGGGGCTCAAAAGCTCCAATTTACAACCCTCCGCACAAGTCATCAAAGGGTACGACAGGACTGCCCGTATAGTCATGGGAATGTTAGAAGTTGATATCGAATTTGGAAGTATGATCATGTCCGTCCCATTCCAAGTACTTGATGTCCCTTCTTCATTCAACTTACTTCTGGGCTGACCTTGGATCCATAATTCCAATGCGGTACCTTCCACTCTCCATCAGTGTGTCAAGATCAGAAATGGGGACGAGATAGTCACCATCACGGCTGAGAATGTCACCATCCCCAAAAAAGGGGGACAACCCGTTCACCAAGTCCAACACGGGATAGAAGATGCCACTCTCTCCGGCGTCAACACCATCGACAAAGAAGGGGGAAACAGACAATGGACCCTCGGCAATCCTAAAATCCTCCGAATGATGAGGAACATGAATCACTTTCCCGGTCTAGGCCTAGGGAAGCATCAACAAGGGATATTGCACCCCGTGGAAATTCCTTTTGTCAAAAACAAGTTTGGTCTGGGGTACGAGCCTACCGAAGATGACTTGAAATACGAGCAAGCAATCAAGAATCAAAAGACCCGAGCTTGCAAAGAAGGTTGACAATATGAAATCCCTGACTTGAGGCCTTACCGCAACACGCTAAACGGCTATTTTGTTCGCCAAGAGGAAGATGTTCCGTACATGATCTTTCCCGAACCATGGGTTAACAACAAGGGCGTCAGAAAACCCGGTCTCGAGATCTTCACTGATTATGAAATACCGACACAAAGGGAGCCTACTCCAATGTCACCCCGAGAGTGGTAGGGCAAGAAAGTAACTATAGAGTCCAAGGTAGAAATTATCGTGGGGGGAAGAACTATCCGATCTAGCCTCCATGTCGAAGAATTTGCCATCATGGACGATTGTCAAGTCAACGCCATCTACGACACCGTTGTCAGAAAAGAAACCATCAGTGAAATCCCGCCAAGCTCCGAGCCAATCAACAACTGGTATTCAACGAAGGGGCCCATAGTATCCGAGGATTTCTTGATCCGAGAAATGGGTTGCATACCCCATACAGCAACAAAGGAAGAGCGGCTCACACTTACTTTCGAGTCCGAGAGTGTTTCCAATGCCCTCACCCAAGAGGATATGGAGGCAATAGCCGAGCGTGTGTTTCCTTTCTTTGCTAATGAAAAATTTGATATTTCTGAGTACCCTGAGATTGCAAACATCATAAATGATGAATTAACTAATAACGAACTTAATGAACAAGTTAATAACGATTCAAATTATGATGAAATAGACCACGAAAACATAACATACCTAAATGAACTAGCTCAACAGGTTCGTTGTCGTGGTGAAAATGGTCCAGGGGCTGATGAGGAATTGTATGTTGTTAATCTGGGTACCGACGAAGAGCCGAAAGAAACAAAGATTGGCAGCTTCTTCAAGGGGGAAGACAAAGACAGATTAACTTGTTGGGTACGCTTATCACTTAACCCTCCTACTTATGTTAGAATTGATTGATACCATCACCTGTGTTTATTTTAAGGACTTTAGGACCCTATGTAAGAAGTTTTGTTACTTCAATTTTTAGCTAAGTCCTCTTTATAGACTAGGCTTAGTATCTAGGGCTGAAGCTTTAATTTCATGGTAAATAGAGCAAAGGCAAAGCATGGTGCGCACACCTTCCATGCGCAGCGCATCCCTTCATGCGCAGCGCATCACCTTCTGCGCACTCCATGCGCATGAATCTCATGCACACTCAGACTTGCCTTAATTCTCACTTTCTGACCTTACCTTATGAAGCTTAGAAAGCGTCATAACTAGCTACGCTTTTGAATGAGCCAAATTTGCTGATGTGGACAAACGACAAAACAAGAACACTCAGCACACACACGAAGATGGAGATGCTCCCCTTATTTGAAATTCAAATCTGAAGACAGCTGTCACTCTTGAAGATTTTTGAAAGCTGTCAACTTGATGTCTCCAACGGCTATAAAGGACAGATGCGCGCCAATCACAAAGCGACAGCACATAGTCCTTGCTCTGCTCCCCAATGGCTAGTTTTTGGAGCTCAGCTATAAATAGCATGCTCATCCTCATTTTCCAAGCTCCTGGTGTGTTGCTTGAGAATTGCTTAAGATTTGCTTCCAAAGAGAAACTTTGAAGATTTGAAGATTGCCTACAAGATTTCCAGATTTCTAAGATCAACCTTCATACCTTCATACTTCACCAAGCCCAGATCCTATAAAGCCTTTGTAACACCAGAATCTTGTGCTCTCCATCTCATAGATTCAAAGAGCCCAGATTTCTGATACACACACACACCTCTTGAAGTTTCGATCTCATCGATCTTACTTCTAGAGATACACCGGTTATTGTCTAAGATTTCGTTCTTTCATAAATTATAGATCTTTGAGTTAGTTTTGTTCTACCTCGTTGTACCTTGTAAACTCTCTCATATAATAAGATCTCCATTAGAAATCCAAGACTAACCATCTTGGTAGAGGACGTAGATCTTTTCCCGATCGAACCTCTCCAAATAGCTTATCTATTGTTTGTGCTTTTCATTCTACATTTAAGCTTTACTCATATATTGTTTTGTTTGATCCTTGTAGATTGTCTTGCATTGTTCGAATTGTGTTTGTGTGCCTTTTTGCCTTAGTTCCATCTTGCGCCTATCTTTAAGCTAAAACTTAGTGCGTGCGTATTTACACTTCTGCGCATACTCCCTGCGCATGAGTGACTGCTTTAAGACTTCCGCTGTGCATTTCACACTCTTGCTGCGCGCTATACTTAGCCAAATTAAGAGTCGTGCGCATTTGTCATTGCTTTGCAAAAGGGTTTGAAAAGAATTTTAAAAACGCTATTCACCCCCCCTCTAGCATTTTTCATACCCTTGTTGCCCTTCTGGGACCAACAAGTGGTATCAGAGCAAACACCTTTATAAAACACTTTTGTTTTTCAAGCTTAACAGCTTGGGTGCCGATTCGATATGGCAAACTCAAAACCTATGGCAACTGCAAACTACACTCACGTTCCGGTCTTTGATGAAGATAATTTTGACGTGTGGAAATTCAGCATCTTAACTCATCTCAACTCAATCGATGAAAGACTTCATGACACCGTGGTTTATGGACCTTAGATTCCTATGAAAGCGAATCCAAATCCGCGCACAAATGCCGTTCAACCAACCATCAAGAAACCAAAGGAAGAATGGACTGAGGAAGAAACAAGAAGAGTTAAAAATGATGGCAAAGCAAGAAACATTCTCCTAAGCACTCTAAGCACGGCTATGAAACAACAAGTCATGCATTGTGCTACCGCCAATGAGTTATGGGATGCTAATGAAGAACATATAGAAGGAGACACCGTGTGCAAGGAAAACAAGAAATATGAAGTACAAAAGAGATTCAACAATTTCTCTCAACTCCCCGGTGAAACCTTAAGACAAACTTATGAACGCTTTTGTGAAATTATCAATCTATGTATTTCACTTGGCATGAAGTTTTCGAACAAAGATTTAAATGTCAATTTTCTTCAAGCTTTTGGATCAAGATACCTACATAAATCTAGCGCCCTAGAAGACGCTGGAACTTTGGATGTATGGACACTTAGAAATCTTTACGCAAATCTCAAAGTCTATGAACTCAAGCTTCAGCGTATAAGTGAAACTGAAGGAAAATCCAAGTCCATTGCAATGGTGGCGCAAAGAGAAGAAGCACCTGTGCAAGCTCAAGTTCAAGTTGAGAAAAGCGCAGATCCCAAAATTTCTACTTCTGAGCTATTGGACATGGATGATGACGACTTCGCTTTATTTGTGAAGAAATTTCAAAAGTTCAGAAAATTCTCAAGACCCAGCTCAAACAACAAATTTCAAGGATCTACCAGCAGAGCTCCTCCAAAGTTCACGAGGAGTAGTGATTCTAAAAGAAAAGAAGATCTTGTTTGTTTTAATTGCAGGAAACCAGGACACTTTGCTTCAAGTGCCCAATTCCAAAATTTGAATATATGCAGAAGAAGAGCAGCCATACTCCCAAGTTCACTCCCAAATTCACTCGTCACAAGGGAATGGTTGCTGAAGAAGAATCACCAGCAAATGAGCAGAACACTTGGATCGAAACAGACTCAGATGAGAGCGATGAAGATTCTGATGATGGACTCGTTTGTTTGATGGCAAATGATGATGAAGTTGATACTTATGATTCCGATGATGACTTCTCCAAAGATGTTCCTGACATGAATACCTTGAACAAACCTATCAAGAAATCGGTGGGTTTTCAAGAAGTGAAAAAGAAGAAAGGACCAACCATCAGCGAGCTCGTTGAACAAGGATTTCTCACTCCGGCTCAAAGCGATGGTGGATTGTTATTTTCACGATGTGATCTAAGTGCAAGGAACAAGTTGAGAAAAGGAGCTTACATCAGACCTCAAGTTGAACCAACTGCTCCAATCTCCAAAATCAATGATGATGAAGTGATTGCTGAACAAGAAAAATTGTTCAAAAAGGCTGAAAAGGTAATCACTAGATTTGATAGTATGAAGGAAGCTCTAGCACTATCATGTGATGAAATTTCCCAGCTTAAGACAGAGAAATCTCTACTTAAATCTGAACTCACCCTCCTTAAGGAGAAGATAAAGAGCATGACTCCTCTTACTGTTAAAAACACTTTTCTAACGGAACATAACTCACTTCTTAAAGTTCAAAACGATGAATTGGTTGCTCAAATTACCGATCTTAAAAAGATTACAAATGAGTGGTCCAATTCTCGTGTCACTATGGAGAATATATTTGAGTCCCAAAAAGTCAGTGGTGATAAAAGTGGCTTGGGATTCTCATCAACTAGTGACAACTTTAAATGTGATGTCTGTGCTGAAAGAGATAGTGAATTTACAAACCAGCAAACTTTTGAAATTCCCAAGGAAAAACATTCTAATTCAATGGGTAAAGGACAGGAAAAAGTCAAGAGACAAACATTCCATTATGTCTACCCAACGAAGCAATTTGGGAAAGCTAATGGGAAAGATATAGCTACAGATGAATCATCCTCTAGCAAAATCCCTCTTGAAACCAAGAGCGCTCCTTCTACAAGTGATCATTATGCGCCTAGGAGCCATGCGCCTCACCGCCATGCGCATCCTAGCCCTATGCGCACTCCTAGAAAAAGCGCTCCAAAATTTCAAAAGAAAGATTTTGTTAAGGCCGGCTCGTCTGACCCAAGGAAGAATGCTATCCCTAAAAAAAGTAAAGAGTTTGTGAAAACTCATGTGATTAGTGGCTTTCATCATTGTTCCATTTGTGATTGTTTTGGACACAAGGCCGTGGAATTCCTTTTGCGATTCACTCCCAATGCCAAAGGACGTAAAAACCTTAAGGTCAAGCAAGAGTGGGTTGTCAAAAGTTGCTAACCCTAGGACCCAAAAGGAATAAAGGGGACTTGCTTAAATGTCTATATTTCAGGTTCTTTGTTTCATGGCTGGATCTTCAAAAGCTAGAAATTATGAATGGATTCTCGATAGTGGGTGTTCTAGACACATGACTGGAGATGAATCCTTATTAGAAGATGTCCATGAAAAAAGAGGTCCCTCAGTAACATTTGGTGATAATAACAAAGGTCAAGTTGTAGCATATGGAAAGCTCAAGAAAGACAAAGTGTGCATTGAAAGAGTCTCTCTCGTCGAAGGACTCAAGCACAACTTATTATCCATATCTCAATTCTGCGACAAAGGATTAGAATGGCATTTCTCTTCAACGCAATGTCTTATCAAGAATGGAAAAACTGGAGCTTACTCACGGGTTATCATAAGACAAATATTTACATTATTGATTTCCATAGTATGAACTCTAGTACTAATCTTAGTTTTGTAGCTAAAAGTGTAAGCGAGAACAGTTGGCTATGGCACAAGCGCATGAGTCACTTGAACTTCAAATGTCTATCAAAACTCAGCAGGGACAATCTTGTCAAAGGACTCCCCAAAGTTGTTGATCATCATGACAACAAATGCGCAGCTTGTCAACTAGGCAAACAAACAAAGCAGTCTTTCTCCAGCAAGACAAATCCCTCAACTTCAAAATGTTTGCAACTGCTGCACATTGATCTATTTGGACCAGTTACCACTGCAAGCATCAAAAGAAATAAGTATACTTTAGTTGTGGTGGACGATTTCTCAAGATATACATGGGTGGAAATGATGATCTCAAAAGATGATTGTTATGACATTCTCACCACTCTATTCAGACTGCTCCAAACCCAAAAAAAAGATGACATCGTTAGTGTTCGATCCGACAATGGAACAGAATTCAAAAACAACGGTGTTGCTCGATATTGCGACGATCATGGGATAGATCACAACTTCTTTACTGCTGGAGTTCCACAACAAAATGGTGTAGTGGAAAGAAAGAATAGGACGTTGATTGAAGCAGGAAAGACGATGATAGCCGAAGCGAAATTGCCTAAGTACTTTTGGGAAGAAGCTATCAACACTGCATGTTTTACTTAAAATCGCTCCCTCATCAACAAACGTCACAACAAGACTCCATATGAAATATAGCGTGGAAGAACTCCCAACATTGCTTTCTTCAAAATCTTTGGTTGCAAATGTTACATCCACTACAACGGAAACGAACATAGAGGTAAATTCGACGCCAAAGCCGACGAATGTATTTTTGTTGGGTATGCTAAACATTCTAAAGATTTTCGTGTTTTCAATAGATCTACATTAGTGATAGTTGAATCTGTACATGTTACTTTTGATGAACATTCTCTCTTTGAGCCACATTTGGCTCCATATGTTTCTGATGATTCTGTTGAGTCCATTGAGACAGGTGCGCACATACCAGCTGCGCATACACAAGACCAGAATGTATCAACACAAGGAAATCCATCTACATCAGTTGCGCAAAGCATTATCAATAGCGCACCAAGTAGAGCTTCAGCTGCACCTAACCATGCGCCTGGAGATTCTTATAATGCGCATCAGTCTACTGCTGCATCTGGTGTTAATCCCACTTTCAATTCTGAACCAGTTCTTCCTCCAAATTTTGATGAGTTTAATACTGGTGAAGATGTGCCAATTGAATACCTTCAAGTTACTACAACTCAACCTAACTTACCTCCTGAAGTTCGTGAAGTTAGAGATCACCCAACCACTAATATCATTGGTGATCTTCATGTTGGGGTTCGTACAAGGAGAGCTACAAACTTTGATGCTTACACTGCATTTATCTCTCAAATTGAACCAAAGAAGGCTGATGAAGCGCTCCAAGATCCTAATTGGGTTGTTGCTATGCAAGAAGAACTCAATCAATTTGAACGATGTAAGGTTTGGACTCTTGTTCCAAGACCAAATAATCAAGGAGTAATTGGTACAAAATGGGTATTTAGAAACAAGATGGATGAGAATGGAACCATCACGAGAAACAAAGCAAGATTGGTTGCACAAGGCTATAGGCAAGAAGAAGGAATTGATTACGATGAAACATTCGCGCCCGTAGCAAGACTTGAAGCTATCAGATTATTTCTAGCTTACGCAGCTCACAAGAACTTCAAGTTATATCAAATGGATGTGAAGAGTGCGTTTTTGAATGGTGAACTCCAAGAACAAGTCTATGTTGCTCAACCACCTGGGTTTGAAGATTCACAATTTCCAAATCATGTCTACAAACTCCAGAAAGCTTTGTATGGAATCAAGCAAGCACCAAGAGCATGGTATGATACACTATCCAAGTTTCTCATCGAAAAAGGCTTCACTCGCGGTAAAATCGATACCACTCTTTTCATTACCAAACATAATGGTCATAAATTACTTGTTCAAATTTATGTTGATGATATTATATTTGGTTCTACTAATGAATTGTTGTGCAAGCGCTTTGAGAAACTAATAAAGAGCAAGTTTGAAATGAGCATGATGGGAGAACTCACATTCTTCCTCGGGCTTCAAATCAAGCAAATGAATGAAGGCATATTTATCAACCAAGCCAAATACACAAGGACTTAATCAAGAAATTTGGACTTGAGAATGCTAAAGCATACGACACTCCAATGGCCACCGGCAACAAACTTGACAAAGACTTAAAAGGTAAAAAGGTTGATCAAACACTTTATCGAGGAATGATTGGCTCACTCCTTTATCTTACTGCTAGTAGGCCTGATATTATGTTTAGTGTTTGTGTCTGCGCACGTTATCAATCTGACCCTAGAGAAGCGCACTTAATTGCTGTGAAACATATAATACGATATCTCTCTGGCACTGTTAACCTTGGACTTTGGTACACCAAAGATTCGAACTTTAAACTTGTAGGTTATTCAGATGCGGACTACGCAGCATGCACAATTGACAGGAAAATCACAAGCGGCACTTATCATTTCCTTGGATATCGACTTGTGTCTTGGGCCAGTAAAAAGCAAGCTGCAGTTTCTGTCTCTACAACTGAAGCGGAATATATCACTGCTGGAAGCTGTTGCTGTCAAATTCTGTGGATGAAGCAGCAATTAGTGAACTATGACATCAAAGAAGAAAATTGTCCCATTTATTGCGACAACACTTCAACAATTGCTGTTTCTGAAAATCCTGTCATGCATTCGAAGACCAGACACATTGACATTAAATATCACTTCCTCAAAGACCACGTGGAAAAAGGGAATATACATCTAGAACACATGGGAACCGACTATCAAATCGCCGACATTCTTACAAAAGCACTTGATGCTAAGAGGTTCATATTTTTGAGAGGTGAAATGGGTATGCTTGAACTTAGCAGAATTTTGTCAATATGATTTGTCAATACTAATGATTTTGTTTGTGATAAAATTCTAAGTTAGATATACATCATGCGCCTGCGCACAAGAAGCGCCCTTAGCTATGCGCATAAGGTAAATCAGTTGTTTCTTTATAGAAACTCTGCGCAATACATTGCTGCGCATAAGTATCATGCGCATGACCCGTGGACCTAAGGTAAGTTCTCTTTTCAATAGTTTCACTTAGGTCTTTGACTTGTTGAGTCAGGATAATTCGCAAGGGTACTTGTGTAATTATTATTTTCCCTCATCATTATTTTTTAATTTTTTTTGGGAAATTACCTTTCTGCCCTCTGCGCACGTCCCACCACATTTAATGCAAAGGCATTGAGTGACGCGCATTTAATGTTCATTGTGTGCTGATTATGACGGAATAGGAGAAGATTCTTTTTGACCATAAATGACTGACACACGCGCGCGGCTAGGCGTTTTCACGCGCGTTCCTCATTGGTCCACGTCATTCACGCATGCGCCTCACCTGCGCGTGTGCCTCACTCGCCTTTCTTTCACCAACTTGTTGTCAGCGCTCCGTGACGTCATCATCCCTTTTTGATGATTATAAACCTCCTCCGCCGTCTCTCTCTCTTCTCTTCTTCTTTCTCAAATTCTGACATCTCTATCTCTCTCTACTTTTTCGAACAATCTTCTTTATATATCATGGCTCCCAAGAAATCTTCTACTACATCTTCCAAGAAGCAAGAGGATCCACAAATGGTAAGGATTTCAAACTCAAACTTTCTGTTTTCCGCCATTGAAGCTCGAAGGTCTAAGATTTTTCCCTTTCTGTTTTGTCTATGATTTGTTGCTCGTTTTTCAAATTATTTGATGCTACGTGTTCGATTTACTCTTAGCTTTTCATTTATGTAATTTTTTTTATGATCAATGATCATTTGATGTGTTTTCTGTGGAAATTTTGAATATTTTGTCTTTTTAAATTCTCTTCGTTTTTTTTTCCAGATCTTGGTTGTACGTTTATGTTATTGTTGTTATGGTTTACTTGTTTGTGTGTGATTTTTCATTTCGAACATTTTGATGTGCTTTTTATGCATTTTGGAGCACTTTGACATTTTTATGTTCTTCGTGTTCTTCGTGTATTCAACACATGTTCTTCGTGTTCTTGATGAATAGTCATATGACAAGCCTTGATATGATTCTTGATTGTGTTTCTGCTTTTCGCGCCAATTTTAGGCGTTTGGTTTAAATTATGTGTTTTGAACATTTTTATCCTTTACATTTTCTATCTTTTTCTAAGTATGGAGTCTAGTTCATGCGCTGCGCATATTGCTCATACGCATGCGCTTCTCTCCATGCGCATGTCCAGACCTAATTCTCCACCTTTGTTTTGCGCAGAATCTCAATTACTTTATTCCTGGATGGGAACTTGATATGGAAGACCTAAAACTGGATGCGCTAGGACGCTATATGGTTGAAATCATGGATAAATCTGGGATTTTGCGTCTCTTCTCCAAAGGCCAGGACTTCATTCTTCCATCTTACATCGATGAGTTCTTCAGCAATGCAGTAGAAATTGATCGAATGTACGACAACATCTCAGTTCCTTGTCTCAAAAGTTCTATCCGCTGAGTTTCTATAACTATCAACTACGCGCATATCAGACAGACCATGGGTTTACTAGCGTGCAATAAGAAGAAGCTACCTCAGGATGTGCAGGACAGTGTTGCGCAGAAACTTATAAGGATTCCTACTCTGGTTGGTCAGTACAACAACCATGATAGGAAAGATTTTGGGGAATTGATGTTCCACCTCTGCACTCTCATTGGTGACACTATCAACTGCAAAAATGGTAACAAGTCAACATTCATCAGCAAGCAATGGATGTGCTGCGTTGCCATTTACAAAAAGAAGAGGTTAAGCTGGTCTGAAATTATCTTTGATGAATTAGTGCGTTGTGTGCGCGTCTACAAAAAGAAGGCAGCTGATCCAAAGAAACCAGTCAAGTACAAAACGCATTGCAGAATTCTAACTGCAATCTTCATGCGATTCCCATCAGTGCGCAAACTGGTGGAGGAGGACCCCTCTCTCAAAGTTGATGTGACTTCCACGCGCACGTATTCACGCGTATTTCTTCAGAATTTTCGCCATGAAGTAAACAACTTTGATTACTGCATGTACTGGGCTGCTGACCCCATTGAAGTGTTTGAAGATATTCATCCTGAGAATCAAGGATCGCCTCCTGTATCTAGTGGTGAGATTTATGAGACATCTTCAACTGAATCTGATTCTGAAAATGAATCCTTCTTTGAGCCGGTCCCAAGCAAAGTAGGTGACAAAGAAAAAGGCAAGGGTATTGCTGCTGATGCACCTCTGCGCAAGAAGAAGAAGGCCAGCAAATCTACTGCTGGACCTGGGATAACCATTAAGGAGCCTACTGCGCAAACTCCAAAGCGCAAGGCTACTTCAGACCCTGAGCCTCCTAAGAAAGCCAAGAAGGCCAAGGCTCCTGCGCCTAAAGAAAAAGGAAAAGCTAAGGCTGCTACGCCTGTTGAGAAGAAAGACAAGAAGAAGAAGAAGAAGAAGAAGAAGAAGAAAAAGGCAAAGGAATCAAGAACCCTACTGGATGATTCTGATGAAGACGTCCAAGTAGAAGCTGATGTTGATGCTGCGCCTCCTCCTACTGCTCCAGAATCAAAGCGCACATCTACTCCTCCTGCGCCTAAGTCAAAACGAGCCTCTACTCCTCCTCCTGTGCCTCAAGAAGAATATGAATTTGAAGGTGCTTTCAATGATCCTCTTATCCGCCCTTCCAAATCTACTGGAACTTCCAAGGCTGCTCAATCTCAGGGGGAGAAGCAAAAGGAGAATGCAAAGACCATGCGCAATACTACTTCTAGTGAGGATGAAGTCCCACTATCTACAAAGAAGTCTACTCCCAAGCGCCGGGTTAAGAAGGTTGATATCAATTAGCGCGCCTCAAAGAGAACCATGGAAGACTTATCTGATGTTGATTCAGATCCTCCAAGACATTCTCTCACGCACTGAAAAGACTGCGCGTGAAATTGCAAGGGAAGCAAGGCTAGCTGCAATTGCGCAGAGAAACATTGCACAGCAAGCCCTACCAGTATTCATTGATGGTGAAGGATTTGCTCATGATGCGCCTGATCCTACTATTTATGAGGATGCGCATATAGTTGAAGATGGCGAAGACTCAAGCTCAGAAGATTATGAGGTCCATCGTTCTCCTATCCATATGCATCACTCTCCAGTTCATGCGCAAGAGACTCCTGCTGCTGCTATCAATGCGCACACCACTGGGGCTTCTCAAACTTCTCCAATAGTTATCCCCTTGGTGACTCCAGCAACTGCTCCCTCAGATCCCTCAAGTTCAACAACTGACATGCGTCAAATCTTGGCCATGCTCCAGACTATCCAGGCTAATCAATTTGCCGCGCAAACCCAGCATTTCCAGGTGGTCACTGCACAAGCCAAAATTCAAGAACAGCTGGATGCGCAGTCTGCAAGGCTAGATGCGCAAGCCAGTTTCCTTCAGGCTATTGATTGTGCCATTAAGGGGGAGAGTTCTGTAACAAAGGCAACCAGTTCTGAAGCTATGCCTCCTCCCTCATGTTCTACTGCTGCTCATGCATCTGGTTCTGGTGCTGCGCCCTCTCAAGATTTTGATCTACTGCGCCAAGATATCCAGCATGACTTCGGCATCATCTCTTCTGCGCTCACTAAGATCCCCTCTGTGTATGGGTTAAATGAAGCTTTGTTTTCCTTAGCCAAAACCATCACAGAAATCATTCAGATTGAGTCTGCCAAAGTCATAAAGTCTGTTAACAATTTTGCGCCTACCGCCTCCAGCTCCTCCTCCTTTGATGCGCTCAAATCTCATATGACTGACTGCTTAGTTCAGTTCAGTGATACTTTCAATGGAAGAATGAACCAGGCTATGCTAGATATGCAAGCCAGTCAGAACATGGTTCAGGTAGAGCTAACCAAGACTTTGGTTGATGCGCAAAAAGAAATTCAGGACTCCATAGCTGCGTCCCTTCAATCGTTTGGAAATCAGATGGGGGCGTTTGAAAATTGCTTTAACAGGATTTCTGAAGACATCCAGAGAGATAATGCGCTGATGCGCGACGGTATGAAGACTCATGTGAATCTAGTAGTGGAATACAAAGCCAAGTTTACGAGCTTACAGAATGAGATGCGCGAAGCACTGCAGCGAATTCAAATAGACTAGACTTTGTAATCTTTCTGTTTTGCTGTGCAATTGTAAGTTTTTGATGCGCAAGGTCTTTTGCTTTTGATTTTTCTTCCATTGTAAAACTTGTACCCTGTAACTCTTACCTTTCAAGTTTTAATGAGAAGAATGCATCATTGCGCTTTCACAAAACCTTGTTCAATTCAAACTTTTCGTTTGTGGAACATTGCATATCTTATAAACTTCATGCGCATATCCTTAACAGCTCATATTTCATTGCATGATGTTTAAGCATTCAGTTTAAACGCATACTAAACTTAAACTCATATTATTTGTATGCTCTGAATGATATTTATGTCTTCCCTATATTGTAAGTTAATTTCTTTTGGATAGACTAAAAATCTATAGCATTGGCTAGTGTGTACATTGACTTGAGACATGATTTACCATTTTTTTATTCTTATGAACATGTTATTATCAAGTACAATGAATTGCCTTTGTTATAGTAGGTAATGGCATCAATAATTTAGGGGGAGATTGTTGGGTATGCTTATCACTTAACCCTCTTACTTATGTTAGAATTGATTGATACCATCACCTGTGTTTATTTTAAGGACTTTAGGACCCTATGTAAGAAGTTATGTTACTTCAATTTTTAGCTAAGTCCTCTTTATAGACTAGGCTTAGTATCTAGGGCTGAAGCTTTAATTTCATGGTAAATAGAGCAAAGGCAAAGCATGGTGCGCACACCTTCCATGCGCAGCGTACACCTTCCATGCGCAGCGCATCCCTTCATGCGCAGCGCATCACCTTCTGCGCACTCCATGCGCATGAATCTCATGCGCACTCAGACTTGCCTTAATTCTCACTTTCTGACCATACCTTATGAAGCTTGGAAAGCGTCATAACTAGCTATGCTTTTGAATGAGCCAAATTTGCTGATGTGGACAAACGACAAAACAAGAACACTCAGCACACACACGAAGATGGAGACGCTCCCCTTGTTTGAAATTCAAATCTGAAGACAGCTGTCACTCTTGAAGATTTTTGAAACCTGTCAACTTGATATCTCCAACGGCTATAAAGGACAGCTGCGCGCCAATCACAAAGCGACAGCACATAGTCCTTGCTCTGCTCCCCAACGGCTAGTTTTTGGAGCTCAGCTATAAATAGCACGCTCATCCTCATTTTCCAAGCTGCTGGTGTGTTGCTTGAGAATTGCTTAAGATTTGCTTCCAAAGAGAAACTTTGAAGATTTGAAGATTGCCTACAAGATTTCCAGATTTCTAAGATCAATCTTCATACCTTCATACTTCACCAAGCCCAGATCCTATAAAGCCTTTGTAACACCAGAATCTTGTGCTCTCCATCTCATAGATTCAAATAGCCCAGATTTCTGATACACACACACACCTCTTGAAGTTTCGATCTCATCGATCTTACTTCTAGAGATACACCGGTTATTGTCTAGGATTTCGTTCTTTCATAAATTATAGATCTTTGAGTTAGTTTTGTTCTACCTCGTTGTACCTTGTAAACTCTCTCATATAATAAGATCTCCATTAGAAATCCAAGACTAACCATCTTGGTAGAGGACGTAGATCTTTTCCCGATCGAACCTCTCCAAATAGCTTATCTATTGTTTGTGATTTTGATTCTACATTTAAGCTTTACTCATATATTGTTTTGTTTGATCCTTGTAGATTGTCTTGCATTGTTCGAATTGTGTTTGTGTGCCTTTTTGCCTTAGTTCCATCTTGCGCCTATCTTTAAGCTAAAACTTAGTGCGTGCGTATTTACACTTCTGCGCATACTCCCTGCGCATAAGTGACTGCTTTAAGACTTCCGTTGTGCATTTCACACTCTTGCTGCGCGCTATACTTAGCCAAATTAAGAGTCGTGCGCATTTGCCATTACTTTGCAAAAGGGTTTGAAAAGAATTTTAAAAACGCTATTCACCCCCCCTCATCTAGCATTTTTCATACCCTTGTTGCCCTTCTGGGACCAACATAACTGCACTGCTCAGAGAATTCGTGGATGTATTCGCATGGTCGTACAAAGACATGCCGGGTTTGGACAGAAAGGTCGCGGAGCATAGAATTCTGATCAGAGAGGACACCAAACCAGTAAAACAGAAGCTCAGAAAGATCAAGCCAGAATGGTCTCTACAAGTCAAAGAAGAGATTGAAAATCTCCTCAGTGTGGGTTTCATCAAAGTCATTGAGTATCCGACTTGGCTAGCCAACATTGTGACAGTCAGAAAGGCAAACGGCAAGGTTCGGGTTTGTGTGGACTTCCGGGACTTGAACAAAGCTCGTCGATTCAACTGCCAACTATGAAGTCCGCTCATTTGTGGACGGTTTTGCCGGTTACAATCAGATTCTCATGTCCGAAGAGGATCAACACAAGACAGCTTTCACAACACCGTGGGGTACTTTCTGCTACACAGTCATGCCGTTTGGACTAAGGAACGCTGGGGCTACCTACTAGAGGGCTGTTACGGATCTATTCCATGACATGATTCATAAAGAGATCGAGGTCTATGTAGACGACATGATTATCCATTCGAAGGGAACCAATGGTCAATATTTGATCGATCTTCGCAAATTCTTTGAAAGACTTCGACAACACAAAATGAGACTCAATCCCGCAAAGTGCACTTTTGGGGTCGTCAGAGGAAAGGTTCTCGGTTACATGGTCACTGAGAGAGGAATTGAAGCCGATCCCTCCAAAATCAAGGCAATCATTGACATGCCTCCTCCAAAGACGCAGAAGGAAATCAAAGGTTTCATGGGCAGACTTCAATACATCAGTCGGTTTGTGCACTAACTCACTTCCATGTGTGAGCCAATCTTCAAGCTACTCAAAAAGAATGTGGCTCTAGAATGGACCGATGCTTGCCAAGAATCCTTCGACCAAGTGAAGCATTACTTGACATGCCCTCCAGTTTTGGTTCCACCGCAGAAAGAGAAGCCTCTCTTGCTCTATCTCACTGTCAATGATGAAGCCCTAGGGGCTATGTTAGCACAAGAACAGCGAGACTCCACAAAATAGAATGCTATCTACTTTGTCAGCCGCCGGTTTCAAGGAGCTGAAAAGAACTACTCTGTCTTAGAGAAGTCTTGTGCTGCATTGGTTTGGGTCACTCAAAAGCTCAAGCATTACATGGAGGCCTTCCCAATCAAGTTGGTCGCAAAAGTGGACCCGCTCCGCTACATCTTCGAGAAGCCTTTCATGTCAACAAGAATAGCCAAATGGTATTTCATGCTCGCCGGCTACGATATCACTTACGTCACACTCAAATCTATCAGGGGGAAAGTGTTCAGTGATCAGCTTGCTGAATTTCCGTGTGACGAAGTGAAGGGGGAAGATGTACAGTTCCCCGACGAGCATTTAATTTGCACTACTACAGAAGAAAATAAGTGGCAACTTTTTTTCGATGGCGCAGCCAATAAGCATGGATATGGCATAGGGATGTTACTTGTTGATCCTAAGGACATGTACACTCCAATCGCTATCCGCCTTGAATTCGAAGCCACCAACAACACCGCTGAGTACGAAGCTTGCATAGCGGGGCTCGAAGCAGCCCTCGAGAGAAATGTCACAAGTTTATAAGTATTCGGTGATTCCTTGCTCATCATCAATCAGACATCTGGAAAGTGGAAGATTCAAGACTCGACTCTGCAACGGTATGGTCAACATCTCGAGGAGTTGGTTGAACAGTTTCAAGAAATCACCTTCAACTACCTGCCAAGGGATAAAAACCGTTTTGCTAATGCACTAGCCACCATCGCTTCACTGGTCGAAATACCCGAGGGTAAAATGGTGAAGCCCTTCAAAATTTCCCGACGAAACAGTCCAGCATACTTCATGAGTATCGAGATCAACGAGGTCCAAGCAAACTCCCCGTGGTATGCGGATATCATGAGTTTCCTCAAGGATGGTACTTATCCCGAGAATAGCAATAAGAAGTCTCAAATGGCATTGCAAAGACTAGCCTCCCGATATGTACTGATTAGGGGCAGAGTCTACAAAAGGCACCACGAAGGGATCAATCTCCTATGCGCAAATGAGACCGAAGCTCAAGAAATAATGCATGAGATCCACGAAGGTGAATGTGGGCCCCACATGAACGGGTTTATGTTGACCAAGAAGATACTCCGCATGGGTTATTATTGGAGTACCATGGAAAGGGATTGCATCGAGAAAGTCAAGAGGTGCGCCAAATGCTAATTCCATTCCAATCTACAGCACACTCCACCCTCACAGCTTTACAATATGACCACGCCTTGGCCTTTCTCTTGTTGGGGCATAGACATCATTGGCAAAGTCCACCCTACTGGCAGCAACGGACAATATTTCGTCCTAGTAGCCGTGGACTATTTCACAAAATGGGTCGAAACACAGGCTTACCGAGTTCTCAACGCCAAGAAAGTGGCCGAATTCATGAAAACCCACATCATGTGCCGATACGGCGTTCCCCATGAGATCATCTCAGACAAGGGCTCTCACTTTGAGAAAGAAATGGACGCACTCCTGGTAGAATACAAGATTACTAAAGTAATCTCCATACCGCCCTCAAGCAAACGGCGCGGTCGAGGCAGCTAATAAGACAATCGAGACCATTGTGAAGAAAATGGCCTCCACTGGAAGGGATTGGCCCGAAAATCTACCTCTAGCATTATGGGGCTACCGCACGTCAATACGGACAGCGACTGGAGAAACTCCTTAAGCACTGGTATATGGTTCCGAAGCTGTACTACTAATAGAGCTCGAAGTTCCATCCCTACGGGTCCTCCTCGAGAACCAAGTCAATGAAGTCGATTGGATGCAAAGTCGATATGAATAGCTATCCCTACTCGACGATAAAAGGCTAAGGGCAATCGAACGTATGAGGGCCTATCAACAAAGAATGGCTAGGGCCTTCAACAAAAAGGTGAAGCCCCAAAACATCAGTGTGGTAGATTTGGTCCTAAGACAACACCCTCCTAATGCCATGAACCCCCTTGGAAAATGGGGACCCTGATGGGTTGGTCCGTACGTAGTCAAGAAGATACTAAGCGGCGGTGCAGTCCGACTCGTGGACTTAGACAGAGATCAGCTGCCAAAGGAAGTCAACCTCGACAAATTGAAGAGATTTTACATCTAATAAACGAAGACTATAAAAAAAAAAAAAAAAAGCTCGCTAGGTTGAAAACCCGCAAGGGCGGCCTAGGCAAAAATTAGAGCACGTGCAAAAAAGAAGCCCGCTAGATTGAAAACCCGAAAGGGCGGTCTAGGCAAAAAACACGGTGCACACCCAAAAAAAAAATGGTCTTCGTTTGTTTGAACTACAGAGACCTGAGCCTCTACACTGGAGGAACGTAGGCAACCTTCGGGTGCGGTCTAAAACATAAACAAATACCCAAATCATTTTAAATCAACGAGATGCAATTTTTATTCATTCCTTGAATCATTTTTATCATTACATTGGAAATGTTGAGCTATTAAAAGACAATAAAACACTAAATCTTAAAACAAGTGGTCTATTTTAAATTGCAATCTCTCGGGGGTACTAGGAAAAATCTAATTTTCTCTTGGCCTTGGAAGGACCACCCGAACGACCATCAATCCTACTTTTCTTGGGGGGCCTAAGGACACTGATACGGACCGATATCTTCTGCGCAACAGAGCGCCTCCGAGCATAAAAGTCATCCAAAGGGGTACCGAAAGGGTCGGTCAGAATGTTGTTCACATCAGCAGCAGCTTCCTTGTACCTCAAAGCACTGCTGGCCTCAAAGTCCTTTCCTAGAAACTCAGCCCGAAGAGCATCTACCCAAGTAATGCCACGGTAGATGGTACCAAGCAAATGATCCAAGTAACTCTCGGGAAGGAAAATACTACCCCGGTGCAATGGAGCGGAAGCCCGATGGTTACGATCATCTCCCCAAGCTGACTGAAGCTCATTCGAAAAGTCCGGACCCATATAAGAAACTGGACGAAGCCTCCCGTTCCTCAGAAAAGGAATTATCTGTTGACGGCCAAATTGCCTCAGAACCCGTTCTGGTTGGTAAAACGAAGAATCTCTCAACCCGGGTAAAACCACATGCTGAAAACCAGGGGTCCACTCCACAAAAGGGAGAAGACCCCAAGGGCACCACTCAACGTCAGCTGTAAGACGAGAAGCAAAAAATCTCCTCCAACCTTCTTCAGTCAAATCTCTAATCAGCAAAAGTCGCCTATGAACAGCAAAAGGAGAAAGGTCACCATCTGACGCATAAAGCCTGAAATGCTCCCGAAGCCATATGGTCAAAAGCAAGGGGCTTCCTCGTCGCATCTCACCCGTACCGTGCAATTCGTCCAAATCATGCAAGGTCTCTCCTACAATGAGCGGAATTATGCTAAATCGCTGTCCTTTCGCCTGCAACACGATTTCAGCCAGCTGCGCATCCGCAGTACCCAAAGGAGTGACAAACAAAACCTCGCTGAAAAGGCAGACAGCCATGGCATTTCTCTTAAAGGACTGAACTGCGACATCTTCCGAATGCAAACTGAAAAATATCGGAAGCTCAGTTATGTTAACAACAGTCCCGTGAATCATCTTCTTCACCTCTCCGACAAGGAGATTCAGAAGGTCGACCCAAGAATCAACAATACCGCGGTGATACTTAGGGACGGCAATCAGACAAGCCAAAGGCATACCCAAAATGGCCCCAAAATCATCGACAGTCGGCACCATTTCATTGGCCGAAAAGTTGAATGCATGGCTATCACAATCCCAGAAGGCTGCAGCGGCCTTCAACAAGTCCCAATCCGGCTTCAATATTCGCAAAGTGAAAAGAATTCGAAATCCAAAGTCTTTGATGAAAGCATTTTTGGGATGGGTCTTGAAAGAATAAACGAATGTCGATAAATCCTTCTCGTAACTCTTGACGACCTCAGCACCAAGACTAAAAAGGTTGGAGGCCATGGGAAAGAAGGTTATAAGCAAGATTGGGCAATAATATGGTGTTCAAAAATGGCAGAAAAGGGCTGTTGGAATCGAATTATCGACCAGAAGCTGATATTATAGCTGTTGGGGGATCTTTTGGACAGCAAATATCCGGCCCTGAATTTCGCCTCTCAGAGGCGCGCGCCTCCCGATACCAGTTTACAAGGTGCGCGCGTCCCATCTCCAAGAGAGGAAGCGCCCGCGTCCCAAGAAGAAGAAGGCTCCAGAAATAGCCTTTGTCAGTTCAGAACAGCAACCGGGCGTTCCAGCGCCTTCAACCTGCAGAAAAGATCAATCCCAGCAACAAGAGAAGCTCAAACGACGACAGCAAACACTCGGCTGGGCACACATTAATTTGGTCCGCCCTTAAGGCATGTCTAAAAACTGAAATAAGATAGAAACTCCCATTCAAAGTAGGGTGTCTTTTATTTTCTCAAAAATCAGTTTTTACAATTCATCCCCAACAGAAAGCACTCCGCAGGCAACTGTGCCCGCACCCCATCAAAAGTCAAAGTCAAACAGTCACCATCAAAGTACGACTCATGATAACAATTTGGTCCGGGATGAGCCACAGAATCACTGCTTCCTCATCAAACAAAATCTACATCCAACCAAAGCAGACGGTCCTTCGGGTCCCGCACTTCAGCAAACGGTCCTCTAGGTCCCGCACTTTAACAAACGGTCATCTAGGCCCCGCACTTCAGCAAACGGTCCTTCGGGTCCCGCACTTCATCAGACGGTCCTCCGGGTCCCGCACTTCAGCAAACGGTCCTCTAGGTCCCGCACTTCAGCAAACAGGCTTCCGGGTCCTGCACTTCAGCAAACGACCCTTCGGGTCCCGCACTTCAGCAAACGGTCCTCCGGGTCCCGCACTTCAGCCGGTCCTCCGGGTCCCGCACTTCAGCAGACGGTCCTCCGGGTCCCGCACTTCGGCAGACAGTCCTCCGGGTCCCGCACTTTGGCAAACGGTCCTCCGGGTCCCGCACTTCAGCAGACGGTCCTCCGGGTCCCGTACTTCAGCAAACGGTCCTCCGGGTCCCGCACTTCAGCAGACGGTCCTCCGGGTCCCGCACTTCAGCAAACGGTCCTCCGGGTCCCGTACTTCAGGAAACGGTCCTCCGGGTCCCGCACTTCAGCAGACGGTCCTCCGGGTCCCGCACTTCAGCAAACGGTCCTCCGGGTCCCGTACTTCAGCAGACGGTCCTCCAGGTCCCACGCTTCACAGACGGTCCTCCAGGTCCCGCACTTCAGAAAACGGTCCTCTGGGTCCCGCACTTCAGCAAACGGTCCTCTGGGTCCCGCACTTCAGCAAACGGTCCTCCGGGTCCCGCACTTCAGTAAACGGTCCTCTGGGTCCCACGCTTCCAGCAAACGGATCTCACTATCAGCAAACAGGTCCCGTTTCCAGCAAACAGATCCTACTCCCAGCAAACGGATCCCGCTATTGGCAAATCCGCTCACACAGGGAGCGCACCCTTATCTCTCAAAGCCGCTCACACAGGGAGCGCACCTCTATCCCCTGGAATTTCAGATTCCTACTTTTATCGAGTCTTTTCCTTTTTCTTGGTGATGTCCTAGGCGGATGTCTGTCTTTTTTCGGCGCATTTGCTTCGCAATCCACACCGCCGAGGGGATCTGTAGGCACCCCGCCTTGGACCGCTCACTCCGATTGCACACTTGATTTTGTGTTTCTCCCTCTTTTAAGTGTTTTCTGTTAGTTTTTGTTACTTTGGTTAAGTTCCAGACGGACACCATTAAGTCCCAGGACTAAACTGAATAACAGTTCTAACTTTCTAGTCCATTCTGTCAAAAATTGCTTCTCAGAGTCACGCGCCTCCGCCCCTTGAGGCCAGACGCACGCGCCTTCCGCCGCCTAGGTGGGATGCGTGCGCTTTTGGGGTGTGTCAGTTACAGATTCTGCCCAAGAATCTCTCCCTTGCTCATTATACATGATTTTGCCCAAGAAAGATTTCTTGGAGACTCCGTTTGGCTCCAAAAACAGTCATTTTTCAACTATAAAAACCCCTCCAATCCATCATTGGAGGGGACCTTGGAGATCATTACTTTTAGACCTTTCTTACTCATTTCTTTCCTAGACTTTTTCTTGGGATTTCTTCAACTAAGTGTTCAACCTCTTCTTCAAGGCTTTACAAGAGGTTCTCTTTTGAAGGATACTATATGTAAATGTCTTAAGCATTTCTCTTCTTCTCCTTCTACTTCGTCTTTTTTCGATCAAATGTGCAATCACCTAAAGCCATTTGGGGACATGACACCAACGGTCCTTTCATTACATTGAATTGGCCTAGGAGTCATCTCCCTACATTTTAACTCTAAAACCCCTTTTATCATCATTTTAATATGAAGAACGCATTTATCTTTAAAAGTGAATTATGAAGAAACAAGACCGACTTTGCTCTGGCGAAATGGGTGTTTAAGTACTTCACATTTCGTAACCTAACCCCCGAACCCCTCATCCCAAAGAATCTTTGTTTTCGTAAATAAAACTTAGGCTCATAAACATTAGGTTTTCTTACGTTCCTCAAAAACGTGGGTGGCGACTCTAAAACACAATTAGACATCCTAGGGTAACCCACGCGCTCTAGCCAAGCCGTGGTCCCGCCCCGGGGTATCTACAGAAGGTATCGCCACAGAAAGGTGTGAAACGATTTGGGAAGAAAGGAAAGTTGACTCCTCGGTATATCAGACCATTTGAAATCCTTGAGAGGATTGGGAAACTAGCTTATAGACTTGCACTACCGCAATCATTATCCGGGGTACATAATGTATTTCATGTCTCTACACTTCATAAGTATATAGCGGATGAATCACATGTACTTGAGCATGAGCCTATTGAATTTCAACCTGATTTGTCCTACGAGGAATTACCGGTGGAGATTCTTGATTGGAAGGAACAAGTCTTGCGTACCAAATGGATTCCACTCATGAAAGTGTTATGGAGGAATCATGAGATTGAAGAGGCTACTTGGGAAACTGAGCGGGAAATGCGAGAAAAATACCCGAGTCTATTTGATAATTTCAGTAAGTAATTATGATCATTTAGATAAATAAAATTCGCGGACGAATTTTTTATTAAGGTGGGGAGGATGTAACGCCTCACCCAATTTTATTTTTCATATTTTTGCAATTTACATAATTATAATTTATTATGTGATTTATGCGGTATTTAGTTGAAGTGTTAAATGAAATATGTGTGCATTTTATGTGTTGCATCATATTTTATGACTTGCACATATTGTTTGATTAATTGTGTTATTTAATTTGTTGGGTGTAATAATGGTTAAAGAGAGTTATTTGATGTTAGTTGAACTTTAAGGGCCTTAGTGTAACTTTAAGGTTAGGGGTTTAGTTGTTGATAACGAAACTTGAGGGGCCTAAGTGCATGGAATGAAAGTAGAGTTGGATTGGGGATTGTAATACCCTTCTTTCCCAGTCAAACACACACACACAGTTCACTTTCCCAAAATCTCTCTTACTTTCTTTGTGTCCAACGAAGAAGAAGAAGCCAAGGTAAGGGTTCTTCATTTTCTTAATTTTTCTACCGATTCAATTATCATTTTCTCGATACTTTTCCGGAATAGGTAAGTTACTAATTTTCCCCTTTTATGTTAAAATAGCCATTAATATGTTATATGTATTGTGGGTTTCAATAATGGTGAAGTATACTCTTGTTTGGGAAAACTGGTATAGTTAGGTTGCAAGGATGTTATGCTTGGGTTTCAAGATGTTATAATTATGGGTATATTGCTCTTGTAATGAATTTGAGGTCAGTGGTGTGGAGTACAAACGTTGAGCAATGTTAGGTGTTATATATTTGGGATGGTGAAACGAAGGGAGTATCACAATTCTCAGTTTGGGCCTGGCGTGAGTGTGGGCGGCCGCCCAAAATGGGCAGGTGACCGCACAATCTTCTGAAAGAATTTGTTCTTTGGATCCCTTAAAGTGGGCGACCGCACACACCCTTGTGGCCGGCCGCACACTATCCTGTAGAATGACAGATTTTCCAAAGTTCTAAAATAGAAAGAGAAATAAAGGATGAACATCAATTGTGCTACAAGTTGAATTGACGAGAATATGCAATTGTGCTTACGTGATTTATGTGGCTAATGGACTAGTCCCCTACTTTGGGCCTAGTGCTAGTTTTATTATATCAAGTAAATATTACTTGTGTACTTATATGTGTGTCCAGCTGGCTTGTTGTTTCGGGGGTGTATAAGTTCATGTTTATTATGAGTGCTGGGGCTAAGTAATAACCGTGAACCTATGCATCTGTGACCGTTTGCTCCTACTCTTGATCACGGTAGGGGTTTAGCTTTCCCAATTATTGGAGCATTATGCACAATGATTGAATAGATCTTTTTGTTCTTGGTTTGATATACTGGGTAACGGGTCTCCATTGATATTATGAAGCTACGTTCAGTATGAAGGCCTACATCAACGGTAACATCAGTTTGAAAGTTCTGGTCATGAATGGGTATGGAGTAATAAGGAGGAAAGAAATATCCTTTGTAATGTGTACTCAATTATGCGTGTTGCATAATGGGTAGGATTAGCTACTCATATTACTTGCAACTTGATACATTGCTATATGAGATCCTTCCATACTTCATTATCATATGTATGCATATCATGTAGTTATAGTAGTAACTTACTGAGATTTTATCTCACCCCGTTTCTTGTTTCTTTGTTTTCCTTAGATTCCAAGAAGGCTAGTGACAGCACGAAGTGAGGATCGTTGTAGCATGTTCTTATTTCTGGGGAAGTCACTTTTGGGTAGGTTAAATGTCACTCTTTAGTTGTGAGGACGACGGTTAAATCTGAGTGAGTTGAACTCAGAATTTTTGGGGTACAGTTGTGTATATGTATATATTATGTTGTCATCTTTTGTTGGCCGGCTTCTGTGCCAAGCAGTTAAAGAGTTAAGATTAGTTAGTGGGAATGTAAACTTTAAAGGGTGGTGAAGTGTTTGAATCATCTCAAGTAACGTATTTCCTTGATTATTAGGGGTGTATAGTTGTATTAGTTTTGATTTATATCAGGATAGTGGTAGTAGGGACGTGTCGAATTCTATGGTTCATATTAAACCTAAGAATTCGGGGCGTTACAGTGTTCATCTTACTAAGTTTGATTATTGACTATAAATATTTAAATTTTAATTGACAGTTATAAATATTTAAATTGATACATTTCATAAGTACTAATGTGCATTACAGAGTCATTGTATGTGTGAAAATTGCTATAAAACCCTAATCATTTAAACCAATAGTTACAAACATTCAAACTGACACTTTTAATAAGTATCCGTGTGCGCGAAAAAATAATTCAACGTTTGCCTTAGAAAGTGCCCGTGTGCAAGTAAAAAAGTACAAGTAGTTGTGTTAAAAATGTATGTAATGGTGTTAAAAGTGTTATTAGTAGTGTTAATAATTTTCATTGTGTTCGATAAGATATGATTGTTTACAAAAATGTCATCAGACGTTTTAAAACATGTTCTAGTTGTTTAAAGAAAAGCCACCTGTAGATACCCCGGGGGAACCACGGCTTGGCTAGAGCGCGTGAATTATCCTAGGATGTCTAACTTGTTTTTAGAGTCGCCACCTATGTTTTGAGGAACATAAGAAAAACCTATTGATAATAGCCTAAGTTTGATTACGAAAACAGAGATTCTTTGTTTTGAGGTTCGGGGGTTAGGTTACGAGATGGGAAGTACCGAAACACCCATCTCGCCCAACTAAAGTTGGTCTTGCTTGATCAAAATCTACATGAATGATAAACGTTCTTCTTCTTCTTCTTTAAATCATAAAAAGGGGTTTTAAAATAGAGTTTGGAATGTAGGAGATAACTCTTTAACCGACCTCAATGAGATGAGGTGATCATTAGAGTCATGTCCCAAAATGATTTGGGTGATTGCACTTTGATAAAACAAAAAGAAAGAGAAAAGAGATGAAGTTAAGAAGAGGAAAGAAATAACTTTACCTAGACTTCAAGAGACTTTAAACACTTCTTGATGAATTCTTTGGAGAAATCCTTTGGAAATGCTTTGTAAGTGTGAAATTTTAGTGTCTTATTGAGAATGTAAGATTGAGAGCCAAAGGTCCTTGAAAATGGAGGTAAATGGGGGGTTTTTATAGGTGAAAGAGAGATGTTTTTGGTGCCAAAACTCAGTCACCAAGAAATATTTCCCGGGCAAAATCCTGTAAATTGAGCAAGGGAGAGAATCCTGGCCAGAAATCTGTAACCGACGCCCAGAGGCGCGCGCTTCCTGCTTTGGGGGCGGGAGGCGCGCGCGTCTGGATCCTCCTGTCGGAGGCGCGCGACTCAGAGAAGGCGATTTTGACAGAATGGACTAGAAAGTCAGCCCTATTATTCAGTTTAGTCCCTGGACTTAACGAAGTCAGTCAGGAACTTAACGGAAGTGACAGAAACTAATGAGAAACACTTAAAATGGGGAGAAATACAAGATCAAATGTGCAATCGGGGTGAGCGGTCCAAGGCGGGGTGTCTACACCACCATATGTTCTAAATCAAATGTCAGTTATGTATGTCATCTTGCATTTAGAAAACACATTTTATTAATACATTAGAAAAATCGCATTTTTCCTCAAATTTTCACCACTACTGATACACTATTATCAGTAATAATTTTTTTCGACATTATAAGATTATAAGAATAATGCAAAAGTGCATCAACAATCTCCCAACTTTATGGCATATGTGGGTTTTCATACCTAAATTATTTTTCGCTTCACTTTTTGCACTAAACTACTTTTTTTTTTCCACAACAGGTGATCACTCCCACTAACGCTGTTTGTTTTTAGTTGTTCAAACGGTCACATGCGGGGCATAAATGGAAGAACAAAATTAGAAGAAGTTTAATACCCATTTTAGTCACTCACTTATAAATATTTTAGGTTTTAGTAGCTGACTTTCAATATATTATGTTATAGTAGTATCTGGCTTATAAAATCTTCTTCCCAATGAATGTAGACACCACCACCAACATCACCAGTCCACCACCAACAACCTCCATGTCCGACACCACTGTTTAGTGTAAAAAGTATAACGAAAAATAGTTTAGGTATGAAAACCACTGTTTCCATAAAGTTGGGTGATTTTTGGTTCAATTTTACCTAAGAATAATTACAATCATTTACACTAAAATGGTGAAGTTACCTACTCTCCGTCCTAGTTTAATCAATAAAAAAATGTCAATTTTAATTTTTAATTGTTAAATTTTAATCTACAAAACCTTAAAATGGAAACTTATTAATAATTTTTAAATACTGAGACTCACTTGTCATACTCACAACAATAAGGAACCACTTTAATCTACCTTTTCCTTAACTCTTAATTTCTTATGCTCAACTCAATTTTTGAAAGTTAAAGTGGGATGGAGATTTTTTTTGTTTATCGAAAAATTGGTTTGATTCTTACTCCAAATATCGTCAACATCATTATTTTCGTTAATGATATTTGACAGAAAGTAACGTTGTTCCATTATTTGAAATAACTGGTGAAAGTACATATCATTAAGTTGTCACTAGAAAGTATGTTGTAGTTGGTGTTATAGATGTAAGAGTTCTTACCTATCCGGGATTGTGGTCTAATAGGAATCCTAAGCTATAGGGATATTTATTACTCCTAATAACTGGTTATTTGGTAAATAGTTATCTTCCTATCACGACTCTACTTTGATGGAATGTAGAGATAAAATATAAATCTAATAGGATACTTGGTCCTCTCTCCTTCAGTCATCCAAAAGGCATCGTAACAGCAAACACATAAGATAGGCAAGGAGAGACAATCCAAGATACTCCATTGACGCGGTTCTTCTCCAGCAGATCATTTACAGCAATTGTGAAGAAGTTGATCTCTCACATCAATGGAAGGAGGTAATCTTCTATCACTTATGCTTTCCTGGTCTATTTGTGTGATTATCATGTTGTTAAATATCTTAGGGTTCATGTAAATTATGATTACATGTGGTATCAGAGCTTAGGTTAATGAACACATGATTGTCCTTTAAATAAAAATAGATTCAGGTTGTGAGCAATTAAATCATCATTTAATATGTCAGCATGAAATTGTCTTTTGCTTAGCTTCTTCCATTTTTAAAGTTATAATGTATTATGAATACTATTTTATCTTACGCACCTAACATGAAATTTGATCATGATAATTGAATATTTTAATTTAATCAAGAAAGGCCTCCCCACTTATTGTCTTCTTCCTCTTCTATATGTTTAGCATATAATAGTCTGTATATAACTGCAGCAATTTTCCCTAGCAATTTTCATTGTCTACCCACAGGAGCAATATATTTTCTCTTAGAACATGTTCAAATATTCGGTCTTATTTATCTAAAAATGATTTAATTAAATTTATGATAACTCTATATAACTGCAGCAATTTTCCCTAGCAATTTTCCCTACGCATTTGTCATCGTCCGTTCAGTCTGTCCCACTTCTCACTGGAACCAACTTCTCATAATGGAAAGAGAATGTTGAATTCACCTTGGGAGTACTTGAATTGGATGTGGCCCTAACAACCGAAAAGCTAGATCCTATTACAAATGAAAGTACTACTGAACAAAAGGCTCTCCTTAAACCATGGGAGAAGTCGGACAGGTTGAGCATTATGTTTTTGCGCATGACAATTGCTAGCAACATCAAGACTTCCCTACCCAAACCAACGAATGCTAAGGATTACTTTAAAGCAATAGAAGATCAGTTTAAGACTGCAGACAAATCCCTTGCTAGGAAACTTATGGCAGATCTTACAACCATGAAATTTGATGGCACACGCTCGATGCGTGATCATTGCATTGAGATGACGAACCTTGCAGCGAAGTTAAGGAATTTGGATATGACATTGGACGATTCTTTTCTCGTCCAATTTATCCTTTACCTGCTCAGTATGGACCTTTCCAAATTAATTACAACGTCGTTATGGATAAGTGGACATTGAATGAGTTGGTTAATAAATTGGTCCAAGAAGAGAGCAGGCTGAATAACCAACAAGGTATTAAGGTTGCACATCTTGTTCAAGGAGCTGGACCTAAAACCAAAAAATGGCATAAGTCAAGCCATAAAAGAGCACCGCTGAAACCTAATGGCTCTGATCAACGAAGCGAGAAAATAACGAAGAAGGATGACATGTGCAAATTTTGTAAGAAACCTGGACACTTCCAGAAAGATTGCGCAAAACGAAAGGAATGGTTCGAAAAGAAAGGTAACTCTATGGGTTTCGTAAGCTTTTTCGAAGCAAACAATTCTTATGTTCCTTCTCATACTTGGTGGATTGACTCTGTGCTAATTTTCATGTTTCTAATTCCATGAATGGATTCCTTACGACCCAAACCATAAGCCCAAGTGAAAACTTCTTATTCATGGGAAACCAAGACAAAGTAACAGTTGAAGCTATTGCACTTACCGTCTCATTTTAGATAGTGGATTTCAGTTAGATTTATTTCAGACTCTTTATGTTCCATCTATTTCTAGAAATTTAGTTTCAGTAAGTCAACTTGATACTTGTGGTTTTAAAGTCAATCTTGGAGATGGTTGTTTTAATTTATTTTTAAATTCTAGTCGTATTGGTTCTGGAATTTTAATTGATGGGCTTTACAGATTTAATCTTTCTAATCAAACATCTAAAACTCATCTCGTCCTGCATGATAATGGTGAAACAAAACATAAGTCGTCTAAACACGACTCCTATAACTTGTGGCATAAACGATTGGGACACATTTCTAGTGAAAGAATATAACGATTGGTAAAAGATGAAATTCTTCCGAGTCTTGATTTTACTGATCATGAAGCGTGTGTAGATTGCATTAAGGGAAAGCAAACAAAACACACAAACAAAGGTGCCACAAGAAGTACACAGCTTCTTGAAATCATACATACAGATATTTGTGGATGACATTCCAACTTTTGGTGGAGAGAAGTATTTCATTACCTTTATCGATGATTTTTCACGTTATTGTTATCTATACTTATTGCACGACAAATCTCAGTCTGTGGATGTTGTACAAGTATTCATTACTGAAGTCGAACGGCAATTAGAAAGAAAAGTGAAAATAATAAGATCAGATAGAGGTGGTGAATTCTATAGAAGGTATGATGAAACAGGACAACATCCTGGACCTTTTGTAAAACTTCTCTAGAAACTTGGAATTGTTTCCCAATACACAATGCATGGTTCTCCCTGGAAGAATGGTGTAGCTGAAAGGCGAAATCGTACTTACATGGAAATGGTTAGATCGATGATGAGTCATGCGAATTTACCTATATCCTTGTGGATGTATGCCTTACGAACAACCATTTACATATTAAACAGGGTTCCTAGTAAAGCAGTTCCAAAGACCCCTTTTGAATTGTGGAAAGGTTGGAAACCTAGTTTAATACATCTCCAAATTTGGGGATGTCTAGTAGAGGCTCGAATTTACAATCCACATGAAAAGAAATTAGACTTCAGAACAATTAGTGGTTACTTTATTGGTTACCCAGAGAAGTCTAAAGGATATGTCATTTATTGTCCTAACCATAGTACAAGAATTGTAGAAACCGGAAAATGCAAGATTCTATGAGAATGGCAAGATTAGTGGGAGTGAAAAATTACAAGATGTGATTATTCAAGAAATAAGGGTACCTATACCCTCAATTTTGAAAGTAGTTGGGAATCTTCCAGTTGTCGAACGATTAGGCAATGAAGAACACCTAAATAATGATCTACAACTCTATAATGAGCCTATTGCCAATAATGATCCTATAAATGAAGCAATACAGGAACCACCATTAAGAAGGTTAACTCGTGAAAGGAGACCAGTTGTTTCTGATGATTACATTCTTTACTAAGTAGAATCTGATATTGGGATTATTAAAGATCTGATTTCATACAAACAAGCCATAAAAGATGATAATTCTAGTAAATGGATTGATGCCACGAAGGATGAAATAAAATCAATGGCAAATAATGAAGTTTGGGACGTTGTTCAATTGCCTACAGGACACAAACTAGTAAGTGGTCTTTAAGACTAAACGCGACTGCAATGGAAATATTGAACGTCAAAAATCTAGACTTGTAGCCAAGGGTTTTCATAAAAAAGAAGGTATTGATTATACAGAGACTTTTTCCCCAGTATCCAGGAAAGACTCTCTTAGAATTATTTTGGCTTTAGTAGCTCATTATGATCTTGAATTACATCAAACGGACGTGAAAACGGCCTTTCTTAATGGAGACTTACAAGAAGAAGTTTACATGAAACAACCTGAAGGCTTCATTATCGAAGCTTAGGAAAACATGGTCTGCAAATTAAAGAAATCGATTTAAGGAATGAAACAGGCTTCGAGGCAGTGGTATCTAAAGTTTGATGAAACCATAACGAGTTTGGGTTTCAAAGAAAACATTTTTGATCCATGTATATACCTCAAGATCAGTGGGAGTAAGTTCATATTTTTAATACTGTATGTTGACGATATTTTATTGGTGAGTAGTGATCTTGGTCTTTTACATGAGACTAAAAGCTATCTTTCTAAAAACTTTGAAATGAAAGACATGGGTGAGGTATCCTATGTGATTGGAATAGAAATATTTCGCGATCGGCCACTAGGAATTTTAGGAATGTCTCAGAAGGCATATATTGACAAAGTTTTAGAAAGATTTGGCATGATGACATGCTCTTCTAGTGTTGTCCCATTCCATAAAGGAGATAAACTTGATCTTGATCAATGTACGAAAAATGAATTGGAACTTAAGGAAATGGAAAGTTATCCTTATACTTCACTTGTTGGGAGTCTGATGCATGCACAAGTTTGCACCAGACCTGACATTAGCCACGCAGTTGGCATGTTAAGAAGATTTCAGAGCAATCCAGGACTAACCGATTGGAAAGCTGCAAAGAAAGTGTTGAGATACCTAAAAGGAACAAGAAACTTCATGCTCACATATAGAAAGTCAACACATCTACAGATGGTTGGATTTTCAGATTCAGAGTTTGGTGGATGTTCAGACTCTAGACATTGCACTCTTGGCTTTGTGTATCTTTTAGCTGGAGGTGCAATATCATGGAAAAGTCAGAAATCTGAGTTGCTATACACATCTGCTATGGAGGCTGAATATGTGGCATGTTTTGAGGCTGCAAATCAAGGAGCATGGTTGTGTAATTTTGTATCTCAGTTCGGGCATTTAAGCTTCATCTCTAAGCCTTTAACTATCTACTGTGACAATAAAGCAGCAATCCAATTCTCAAAGCATGACATGATATCTAAGGGAGAAAAACACATGGACCTTAAATATCTGTCACTGAAACAAGATGTTAGAAGAGGAATAATTCTCAAAGCATGACATGACATGATATCTAAGTGACAGAAACTAACGAGAAACACTTAAAATGGGGAGAAATACAAGATCAAATGTGCAATCGGGGTGAGCGGTCCAAGGCGGGGTGTCTACAGAGCCCCTCGGCGACGTGGATTGCAAAGCAAAACGCGTCGACGAAAGTTTAAAACACCCGCCGAGGACATCACCAAGAAAAAGCAAAGACTCGATGAAAGCAGGAATTTGAAATTGCGAGAGATAGTGGTGCACTCCCTGTGTGAGCGGCTTTTGTTGATAGAGGGGGTGGCATGATCCGTTAGGTGAACCTGCCGGCTGAATATGTTGAATGAGGCCGTTAGTGAACCTTTGAACGAGGCCGTTGGTGAACCTTTGGAGAGGCCGTTAGTGAACCTTTGAGGAGGCCGTTAGTGAACCTGTGAAGAGGCCGTTAGTGAACCTTTGAGGAGGCCGTTAGTGAACCTTTGAGGACGAATCCGTTAGTGAAATCCGTTGATGAGGCCGTTAGTGAACCCTTGAATGAGGCTGTTAGTGAACCTTTGTAGAGGCCGTTGGTGAACCTTTGAGGAGGCCGTTAGTGAACCTGTGAAGAGGCCGTTAGTGAACCTTTGAGGAGGCCGTTAGTGAACCTTTGAGGACGAATCCGTTAGTGAAATCCGTTGATGAGGCCGTTAGTGAACCCTTGAATGAGGCCGTTAGTGAACCTTTGTAAAGGCCGTTGGTGAACCTTTGGAGAGGCCGTTAGTGAACCTTTGAAGAGGCCGTTAGTGAACCTTTGAAGAGGCTGTTAGTGAACCTTTGAGGAGGCCGTTAGTGAACCTTTGGAGAGGCCGTTGGTGAACCTTTGTTGACGAATCCGTTAGTGAAATTCGTTGATGAAATATTGCTTTGAAGTCGCGTGCCACTTGGAGTCACACTTGACTTTTTGACTTGTGGGGTGCGGGCATAGTTGACCGCGACCAGAAGAATGTTCCTGCTGAGGATGAAATGTAAAAACTGATTTTTGAGAAATAACGGCGTCTGTTACGAATCTCACTCAGCTTGCAGTAGTGGAGCTGAAAACTCAGATGAGCATGGATGTGACACCTTGATTCCCGCGTGGGGAGTTGTGTTTGAATTCCTAAGGGAGAAAAGGCGCGTGCGTCTGGTCTTCGCCGTGGGAAGCGCGCGCGTTTCAGTGACACAGCGGGAGGCGCGCGCATTCTGTCCTAGTTTGGCATACATAACCAGACAGTTCACTTTTCGGTGAGTTTTTTCAAAATTTCGAAGAGCCCTCCAAATTCTGAACCCAATTTTTGCGAAGAAATCACCCCAAAACACTTTCTCGTTGTTCTAGGTGCGATTCAATCATAGGAACGATGTCGGATCGTCAACAATCTCCTCCATTCGAGATGCCACAGGGCGAGGAGCCCGAGGTTGGAATTGAGGCGATTGACCCGAGTTTTCTCACGTATCAGCAGTTTACCTATATTTCCCACTTTGTTTCAGTGGGATTGGTAAGAATTTTTCATTCTCTTTGTGATTTTCGCATTTTTGGGGCTGCTCTGTTTCACCCGTATTTTTCGCTGCAACTTCTTTCGTTGATTGTTGCTGTTGACTTACTGCAAGAAACATGTTCGGATACCCTTTTTCATACCCACGCACTCGTATGCATGTTGAAGTTTCTGTTTCGGGTTTGTCCGTTTTCTAGCCGTTATGCTGACAAAATTTTCGTTATTTCCTGTTTCTTTTCAGGAGTGGAGCCTCCTGTCGAAGATTCGAGGCGGAGCTCATGGCCCGGTCACCATCTGGAGTAAGCTGCCCGAGAATGTCAGGGCTCGGGTTCAGGCCACCCATTTTGGCCTTTTTATTACCAGTCTACCGGCGTTGAAGAATGATCCGGATGTTATTCAGGCTCTGAGAGAGAGATGGTGGGACACCACCCATACTTTCCATCTGCCTATGGGAGAGGTCACGATGACGCCCACTGATTTCACGGCATTGACTGGTCTGCCGTTTGCGGGGGAACCTGTCCCTTGTGTTTTGAGAGGGACCCTTCGGACTGCTGACGAGCTGTTGGCCCTGGTTGACTGCGGCTTCCCGGTGAAGAATTATCGAGTCACTTGGGGGAGCATCCGTCAGTATTTTAGTAATCTTGCAGCCGAGCCTTTGGGTGTCACTGCTGAGCGGGTCGATGCTGTGGCCCGTTGTTTTATATAGTACCTGTTGTCCCACACTCTGTTTTCCAGTGGAGGGTCATCGGCTTCCTTAGCTTTGCTTGACTTGTTGGTAGACTTGGACCAGGCCGGTCATTATAACTGGGGTGCAGCGGGCTTGGCTGCTTGTTATCATGGTATGGATCTGACTAGCCGCTCGACCACTAGCTCGGTAACGGGTTTCAACCTGTTGTGGGAGGTATACTTCTTTCCCTTTTCTTTTCGGCCTTCTTGTCATTTGCTCTACTGTATCTTTGAACTATCATTTAATTCTGCTCTTGTCTCTGTTTTGCAGCTATGGGCCTTTGCTGTCTTGGAACTGAGTGACTTCAAGATTAATAGAGAGGGTCAACCCCAGTATCCGGACTGCGTGAGGTGGTCATATAGGGAGAGGAATGTGAGGACTGGCACTGTTCCCATCAGCCTGCTTTCAGCTCGGCGCCACTTGGATTCTTTGAGGCCGGAGGCTGTCGCCTCTTCTTTATTTCCGTGGAGAGCTATTTATGCCTTTATTGAGCATACCCTGATTCCCACCCGCTCGAGGATTCTGATGAGCTCAGTGGAGTGTATGGCGATGTATCTTGGGGAGAGAGTGTTTTGGCAGCATTGTGGTCAGGTGACGGACTTCCACCACCCTCCTAGGCCAGCGGTTCCTGATGTTCCTCCTTTCTGTCCTCGTAATTGGAGGGCTCTTTCAGAGGCAGACCGGGCAGTCTACCTTGGGGGTTGATGCTGTCCATTTCATTCATCTAGAGCAGGATTACGGTTTATTTCGGGAGCATAACCTCCAGCAGGGTTTCATGTTCACTGATCCGAGGGAGACACATGCTGCTCCACAGACTTCGGCTCGATTTTATCCCACCGGTGCTGGATATTGCTTTGATCCCCTTTGCCTCCTTCATATTATACTTACTCGAACTTTGGGGTGTATGAGGAGCAGAGGGAGATTGTTCCCGAGGACATGTCGCCGGAGCGAGAGCCTCATGTTCAGGCTGTTGTGGTATGTTTTCCTGTCTATCTTTGCATTTCTCAGTTCCAGTCTCGCTTCTCTGTTCTTTATATTGATGCAACTTCCTTTTTCTGTTCTCTATTGCAACAGGTACCTGTAGCTGCTTATAGGCACTTGGGCAGATAGAACAAAGGGATGAGGAGGAGGCTTCGTCAGCTGGAGGAGAGGGTGCTAGAGATGTGCAGGGATATTGCTGCCATGACTAGAGATGCTGCTGGTGCTGTCTCTGGTGCTGCGAGAGGAGCTTCCCGAGGTGCTCGAGGCATGGGACGAGGCTGCAGGGATGCTGCACTGGACATTGATGAGGCTGTCTCTTCGGCGAGGCAGTCACTGAGCAGGAGTCTGAGCCGCGGAGGTAGCCAGAGTAGGAGTCTGAGCCGAGGAGGTAGCCAGAGCCGGGGTGGCGCTAGTTCATCAGGGAGAGCTGCCAAGAGGACCCGGCATGATGTTGTGGTTGAGACATCTCAGGAGGAAGAATCTGCTGATGATGATGATGATGATGATGAGGAGACTGAGAGCGGCAGTGGGGGTGGGCACGGTGCTGCCGATGATGATGATTCTGAGTAGCCTTTTGGGGAGGACGAGAGATTGAAAACATTTTTATTTACCTGTAATAAACATTTAGCATGTATTTACAATCCTAGCTATTTACTACGCTTTTTAGTTATCTGTCTAGACTCGTTCCTAAGTGTCGACTCTTTACAAACAAATGTGTGCCCAAATGTGTTCATCATGGTTGCTTGAACTCCTTTTCTGTGCTGGGATCTGATTTCTTGCAGGTTGAAGGTGTTTGAACGTGCCTGGTCTTCTTTCTTGAACTGATAAGAGCATGTTCTGTTTCTGTCTGCTGTCAAACGGGCGCGCGTCCGGCTTTGGTAGCGGGAGGCGCGCGGATCTGGAGTTGCTTGCCGGAGGCGCGCGCTTCTGGCTTGCTGAATTCCAGCCCCTTTCTTTTCTGAGCAGGGCACTCCAACAGCTATAAATTCAAACCCTTTTCGATCAGAATGACCACACAACAATATTCTGCATTCTTTCCCTTACTCTATACCTCAAAATTCTTGTAGCAACGGCCCCGATGACCTTTACTTTTGAAGTCAAGGTTTCCGTCCCCGAAGGTGATAAGTCCGTCCCCATTGCTCCAATTGTGAAGACGCGTCCTAGCGTTTTTGATCGTTTAGGAAGACCAAATGAGGATGTTGTTGCCGCGGATTCTGTGAAGCCGGTGGTCGACGTGAGGATTTATAGGCCTCGTTATTTGCCTAAGAAGAGGAAAGGCAAGGGGAATTCTTCTCATGTGTGGAAGCGTCCCGTGGTTGTTCCGGTCAAAGCTCCTTCTAGCAAGGGCAAGGAGAAGGTTGTTGATGAAGCTCCGTCTCGCCCGAATGTCTTTTCTCGTCTTGGTGGTCTCGAGAATGCTCCGCCTCCCTCCAAGAAGACTAAAGGCCGTCCCCAAAAGCGATGGGTCCCCAAACCGAAGAAAGATTAAATATTTCTTTGTACCCTATGAGATTGCAATTTAGGATAGACCACTTTGTTTTAGGATTTAATGTTTTGATGTCTTTTGTTGCTCAATAAATCCATTGTAATGGCTTGAATAACTCATTGAATGAATAAAAATTGCATCTTGTTATTTGAAGTGAATTGGGTATTTTTGATATGTTTTAGACCGCACCCGAAGGTTGCCTACGTTCCTCCAGTTGGGAGGCTCAGGTCTCCGTAGTTCAAACAAACAAAGACCATTTTTTTTTTGTGTGCACCCTGTTTTTTGCCTAGACCGCCCTTTCGGGTTTTCAATCTAGCGGGCTTCTTTTTTGCACGTGCTCTAATTTTTGCCTAGGCCGCCCTTGCGGGTTTTCAACCTAGCGAGCGATATATTTTTTTTTTTTTTTTAATGGTCTTTGTTTATTAAGCATAGAACCTCTTGAGCTTGTCGAGGTTGACCTCCTTTGGCAGCTGGTCGCCATCTAAATCCACGAGTCGGACTGCACCGCCGCTTAGTATCTTTTTGACCACGTACGGACCGATCCATCGGGGTCCCCATTTCCCCAGGGGATTCATGGCATTAGGAGGATGTTGTCTTAAGACCAAATCTCCCACATTGATGTTTCGAGGCTTCACCTTTTTGTTGAAAGCTCTTACCATCCTTTGCTGATACGCCCTTGTGAGTTCGAGTGCTCTTAGCCTTTTCTCGTCGAGTAAGGCTAGCTGTTCATATCGACTTTGCATCCAGTCGACCTCGTTGACTTGATTCTCGAGGAGGACCCGTAGAGATGGGACTTCAAGTTCGATTGGGAGTACGGCTTCAGAACCATAGACTAATGCATAAGGAGTTTCTCCTGTTGCTGACCGTATTGATGTGAGGTAGCCCCACAATGCTAATGGTAGCTTCTCGGGCCAATCCCTTCCTGTTGAGGCCATTTTCTTGACGACGGTCTCGATGGTCTTATTTGCTGCTTCAACCGCGCCATTTGCTTGGGGACGGTAAGGAGATGACATGTGCTTGGTGATCTTGTATTCTACCAAAAGTGCATCCATTTCCTTCTCAAAATGAGAGCCGTTGTCGGAAATGATTTCTTGAGGCATGCCGTATCGGTACATGATATTAATCTTTACAAATTCGGCCACTTTCTTGGCGTTGAGGGTCCGATAGGCTTGTGCTTCGACCCACTTTGTGAAGTAGTCGACGGCCACTAGGACGAATGACTGCCCATTGCTTCCGGCAGGATGGACTTTACCGATGATGTCTATCCCCCAACAAGAGAAAGTCCAAGGTGTGACCATATTGTAAAGTTGCGAGGGTGGAGCATGTTGCAGATTAGCATGGAATTGGCACTTGGCACACCTTTTGACTTTCTCGATACAGTCTCGTTCCATAGTGCTCCAATAGTAACCAATGCGGAGTATCTTCTTGACTAGGATAAACCCATTCATGTGGGGTCCACACTCTCCTTCGTGCACTTCACACATTATCTCTTGAGCTTCGGCCTCATTGGCGCATAAGAGATTGATCCCGTCGTGGTGCCTTTTGTAGACTCGGTCCCCAATCAGTACGTACCGAGTGGCTAGCCTTTGCAGAGCCGCTTGAGACTTCTTATTGCTATTCTCGGGATAAGTGCCATCTTTGAGGAAATTCATGATATCCGAATACTGCGGAGAGTTTGTTTGAACCTCGTTGATCTCGATACTCATGCAGTACGCCGGACTGTTCCTTCGGGCAATTTTGAAAGGCTTCACCATTTTCCCTTTGGGCATTTCGACTAATGAAGCTATGGTGGCCAGTGCATCGGCGAAGCGATTTTTATCCCTTGGCAGGTAGTTGAAAGTGATCTCTTGGAATTGTTCAACCAATTCTTCAAGGTGCTGACCATACTGTTGGAGGGTCGGGTCTTGGATTCGCCATTTTCCCGATTGCTGATTGATAAGGAGCAAAGAGTCACCGAATACTTCTAGTTCCGTGACATTTCTTTCGAGAGCTGCTTCGAGCCCTGCTATGCATGCTTTGTACTCGGAAATGTTGTTGGTAGCTTCGAATTCCAGACGGATGGCAATGGGAGTGTAGATGTCTTTTGGATCGACAAGCAATACTCCTATACCAAAACCGTGTTTATTGGCGGCGCCATCGAAAAAAAGTTGCCACTTATTTTCCTCGGTTGCAGTACAAATTAAATGCTCGTCGGGGAACTGTACGTCTTCCCCCTTACTTCGTCACACGGGAATTCGGCAAGCTGGTCACTGAGCACTTTCCCCCTGACGGATTTTAGTGTGACGTAAGTGATATCATAGCCGGCGAGCATGAAGTACCATTTGGCTATTCTTGTTGACATGAAAGGCTTCTCGAAGATGTAGCGGAGTGGGTCCACCTTTGCTACTAGCTTGATCAGAAAAGCTTCCATATAGTGTTTGAGCTTTTGAGTAACCCAAACCAATGCTGCACATGACTTCTCTAAGACAGAGTAGTTCTTTTCGCCTCCTTGGAATCGGCGACTGACAAAATAAATGGCATTCTCCTTTGTGGACTCTCGTTGCTCTTGTGCTAACATAGCCCCTAGGGCTTCATCATTGACAGTGAGATAGAGCAAAAGAGGCTTATCCTTGCGGCGGAACTAGAACAGGAGGGCACGTCAAGTAATGCTTCACTTGGTCGAAGGCTTCTTGGCACGCGTCGGTCCATTCTAGAGCCACATTCTTCTTGAGTAGCTTGAAGATTGGCTCGCACATGGAAGTGAGTTGGTGCACAAACTGACTGATGTATTGCAGTCTGCCCATGAAACCTTTGATCTCTTTCTGCGTCTTTGGAGGAGGCATTCAATGATTGCCTTGATTTTGGAGGGATCTACTTCAATTCCCCTTTCAGTGACCATATAACCAAGGACTTTGCCTCGGATAACCCCGAACGTGCACTTTCCAGGGTTGAGCCTCATCTTGTGTTGACGAAGCCTTTCGAAGAACTTGTGGAGATCGATTAAATGTTGACCATCGGTCCCTTTGGAGTGAATGATCATGTCGTCCACATAGACCTCGATTTCTTTGTGAATCATATCGTGGAACAAGTCTGTCACGGCTCTTTGGTAGGAAGCCCCAGCGTTTCTTAACCCAAATGGCATGACTGTGTAGCAAAAGGTACCCCACGGTGTTATGAAGGCTGTCTTATGTTGATCTTCCTCGGCCATGAGAATCTGATTGTACCCAGCGAACCCATCCACGAATGAGCGAACCTCGTAGGCAGCAGTGGAGTCGACCAGCATGTCGATGTTAGGGAGTGGAAAATCGTCTTTCGGGGAAGCTTTGTTCAAATCCCGGAAGTCCACACAAACTCGAACCTTGCCGTTTGCCTTTCTGACTGTCACGATGTTGGCTAACCATGTCGGATACTCGATAACTTTGATGAAACCCACACTGAGGAGCTTCTCGATCTCTTCTTTGACTTGCAGAGACCATTCTGGCTTGATCTTTCTGAGCTTCTATTTTACCGGCTTGGCATCTTCTCTGATCGGAATTCTGTGCTCCGCTACCTTTCTGTCCAAACCCGGCATGTCTTTGTATGACCATGCGAACACATCCACGAACTCCCGTAGTAGTGCAGTCAATCTGTCTCTGTCGTCCCCCTTGAAGAAGCTTCCGATCTTAGTTTCTCTTGGCTCTTCGTCGGTACCCAGATTAACAATATGCAATTCTTCGTCAGCCCCTGGACCATTTTCACCACGACTACGGACCTGTTGAGCAAGTTCATTTAAGTATGTTGTGTTTTCGTGGTCTATTTCATCATAATTTGAATCGTTATTAACTTGTTCATTAAGTTCATTATTAGTTAATTCATCATTTATGATATTTGCAATCTCAGGGTACTCAGAAATATCAAATTTTTCATTAGCAAAGAAAGGAAACACACGCTCGGCTATGGCCTCCATATCCTCTTGGGTGAGGGTATTAGAGACACTCTCGGACTTCGAAAGTAAGTGTGAGCCGCTCTTCCTTTGTTGCTGTGCGGGGTATGCAACCCATTTCTTGGACTAAGAATTCCTCGGATACCACGGGCCCTTTCGTAGAATACCAATTGTTGATCGGCTTGGAGCTTGGCGGGATCTCACTGATAGTCTCATTCATGATGACGGTGTCATGGATGGCGTTACTTGGCATTCATTCATTATGGCAAGCTCTTCGAACATGGAGGCTAAATCTGTCGGTTCTTCCCCCACGATGATTTCTGTCTCGGACTCTATAGTCACCTTCCTTCCCAACCATTCACGGGGCGACATGGGAGTTGGTTCCCTTTCGGATTTCTGGATCTCACAATCGGAGAAGGTTTCGAGACCGGGCTTTTTAACACCCTTATTGTTAACCCATGGTTCGGGAAAGATCATGTATGGAACGTCTTCCCCGTGGCGGACAAAATAGCCATTCAACGTCTTGCGGTAAGGCCTTAGATTAGGGACCTCATAACGACGGCCTTCTTTACGAGCTCGGGCCTTTTCATTCTTGATCGCTTTCTCTTGTTTCAAGTCTTCTCTGGAAGGCTCGTACCCCAAACCGAATGTGTTCTTGACAAATGGGACTCGCACAGGATGTAGGATTCCTTGTTGATATTTCCCTAGGCCTAAACCAGGGAAGTAGTCAATATTCCTCATCATGCGGAGGACTTTGTGATTGCTGGGGGTCCATGATCTGTTTCCCCCTTCTTTGTCAATGGCGTTGATTGAGACGCCGGAGAGAGTGGAGTCTTGTAAACCATGCTGAACTTGGTGGACGGGCTCACCTTTTCTGTGGATAGTGACGTTTTCGGCCATGACGGTCACTATTTCATCACCATTTCGGATCTTGACACATTTATGGAGAGTTGATGGGACGGCATTAGAACTGTGAATCCATGGTCGACCCAAAATCAAGTTGAACGAGGCCGGGATGTCAAGCACCTGGAATGGAACGGACATGACCATGCTCCCAAACTCAATGTCTATTTCGATCATGCCCATGACTGTACGGGCGGTGCTGTCATAACCTCGGATTACTTGAGTAGAAGGCTTCAAATCGGAATCCTTAAGCCCCAGTATGCCCATGATTCTGCCAGGCATGAGGTTGAGTGCGGAACCACCGTCCACTAAGACTCTTGAGATGGGCCTCCCCCTTGCTCGTACCTTGAGGTAAATAGCCTCGTTGTGGTCAGAACCAAATGGTGGAAGGTCCATATCGGCAAAGGTGATGACGTTTCCAAAATGAATGTGACCGATCATTGCCGTGAGGTCCTCGGGAGTAGTATCGGGAGAAATTGATGTATCATCGAGATTGCGGATGACAAGATCTCGGTGTTTCTTTGAGGATGCGATGAGGTCCCAAATAGAGATGTTGGCTGAGTTTTCTTGAGTTGGACAAGTAGAGGATCTTCGGGAGTGTCGCGAGCTTGCGGCCTTTGAGAAGAGGAGCTTGGTGCGGAAGTGGAAGGGTTGCTTGCTATGACTCGACCGGATCGAGTTAGCATGTTGACGTTCCCATCTTGCTTCTTTTTCCTATTCTCTAGTACTTCCCTCATTACCTCATCGTAAGTCACAACATAACAAGAATTGTCAAGTTTATTCATAACATTGGGGCCCCCATTCACAATTGGGATTGAATGGGTGGTCCCCTCGAGTTCTCCTATCTCTATTACATTGACATGTTCGCCATTAGTCACTACAAATTCTTTCTTGTCTATGAGATCTTGAATGACATTGCGGAGAACGAAGCATTCCTCGGTGGTGTGGCCACTATATTGGTGGTAGCCACAATATTTGTGGTGAGCATGATTGGGGTTGACCGTCTTGGGTTGGTACCCTTGTACGGGTGTGACTTGACCCTTTGCTTTGAGGACTTCGAAAGCTTCGGTTTGAGTCATGCCTTGGAGAGGCGTGTAGACACGGTCATTTCGAGACTTCTTCCCTTGGGGTGGAGGAGCCTTTTTGTAATTCCCTTATCGATAGTGACGGCGTTGACCGAGGCCTCTTTTGTGGAGTTGGAAGCGGCCTTATAGCGGTAGCTAGGAGCACTTTTCTTGACTTCCTTGAGCAACTCGTCCATTCGGACCCCCGCCTCATACATTGGGAGAAATCCGCATAGCAAGCCCCACTTAGGCTGGTGCGGAGATCAATTTTGAGACATTTGAGAAAGATGTCCATTTGCTTCTTGGTATTTGGCCTTTCCACAGTCTCGGAGAGTTTATCATTCCATCTCCTTGTGAAGTCGATGAAGGACTCGTGGTCTCGTTGAGTATTGTTCTCTAGCTCTTTCCTTGTGGGCCGGTGAGTGGTGTTGCCTTGGTATTGGTTCTTGAAGGCAATCATGGCGGAGTCCCAATCAAGACGGACAGTGAGCGGGAGAGTAGCATACCAATCTTTTGCCGCCCCCTCGAGAGTGAGAGGAAAGTATTGAGCCATCGCCTTGGGGGAGACCTTCTTCGGAACCATTGCCCAAATATAAGTCTCAATGTGAGCCATAGGACAAGAGTTGCCCTTGAATTTGCTTATGTCTGGCATCTTGAACTTATCAGGAAGAGCGGCCATAGTACACATGAGGATGGATGATTGATAAAGGCTTGTGTCGGAGCCTTTCCCCATGTTGAGCCTATTGAATTTTTGGTCGATGTAGGCCATGATAGAATCCACCATTTTGGGCTCATTGTTCTCGGAACTTGGCTCTCCCACTTTCTTGGTGCGGGTGTTGACATAAGGACTTTTGAACAAACCTTCGGTCCATTCGGATTCGTCATCGTCATTTTTGCTCTTCCCCTTGGCAAGATTAGTGAGCTTTTCTTTCATTAGCTCCATCTCGGCCTCGTGGGCCTCCCTTTGGCTGTCGAGGTGGGATTGCCAAATGTCGTCTTTGCTTTGTGCCTCCTTATTAAGGGTGGAGACTTGCTCTTGGAGGAGTTGGACCATGGTTGCGAGTTGCTCGAGAGTCATGGTATTGTTGGTGTTGGAGCCGCCGGCCATTGTTGATGTAGGAGCTGTTGGAGTGATCTCTTCACGGACTAACCGATTTGCCGAATCCCGGTAGACTCTGTAAGTACCAATTGAACCTATATTGCAGAAGAGGCCCTTGTCAGTCTTGAGTAACACTTGCGGTCCACGAAGAGGCTTAGAACACACAGTTGGGCACACGACTCGAACCACATAAGAAAAGACTCTTTTTTTTTTTTTTATAAGTCGGAGGGAATGGATCCCTTTTGGGGTTTCTAAGAAAATAATGGAATCGTCACACTAGTATATAGACCATCTCGCGGTCCCATATACTCATCGGATTCCATCGCGTTGTGAATCCTACATGTATCGGGATTAAACTAAATTAATGTAGTAAAGCATACATGCGGGGACGGATTTTTATTTTCGTCCAAAATAACCACTTTTGGGGACGGATTTTTATTGCGTCCGTTTCAACAAGTTGGCATGTATGATTTGAAGACATTAGTTTAGGGAAATCTCGGTACATGGAAACCGACTTGAGTCACGGAGTGTTAGACCCTAACTAGAATTGTGTGGCTTGTGCTCGGCTTGAATATGAGGCTCAAAGGTCACCCCCGGCATGTAGTCATGAACTACGCCACGGGCTGAGGTTTACCGCTTCGAAAGAGCCAAGGTCGAGTGGAAACTTTCTAGGACGGGCCTCGACGGGTTTGGGGTTGGACTTGTGCGACTCGATAGTGAGCAATTCATAGGAATATGTGCATGTAGTGTGAGGTCTAACAGGTGACAAAATATTTTTTTATATTTTTTTTCAAAAGAAATAAAAAAAACAAATAAGCACATAATTACAACTTTCGAATCACCCGTGTGACCGATAAAATAGAACATAAAATTAAAACAGTCCGAAGTTCAGAATAACCACTGATGCAGGCAACTGTGCCCACACCCCCATCATACTGCTCTGTTCTGAGACCTGTTTCTGTTCTGGGAACCAACCCAGAAGCGTGCGCCTCTGAGTGTTGATACGAGACGCGCGCGCATGGCGCGATGCTATTGGGAGGCGCGCGCTTCTGGGCACACCTGTCAGATTGTCAGATTTTGGACTCAGGGGATTGCCCTGGTCCTATGTGCATATTGTAACCCCTGCAGAAATGATTAGTGGAGAATAGCAGAAGAAGAAGATGAAGAACATGAAGAAGCGGGCGATTCTGGTCCTTGATGCGGGATGCGCGCGCCTTAGGCTGAAGAGGCCAGAAGCGCGCGCCTCCCCCATCAGGAGTCAGAATGCCCAGAAAAGATGTAGATTTTGATCAGAATGCAAGTTTAACCCTCAAACATTCCCCAGCAGAGTCGCCACTGTAGATACCCGGGGGAACCACGGCTTGGCTAGAGCGCGTGAATTATCCTAGGATGTCTAACTTGTTTTTAGAGTCGCCACCTATGTTTTGAGGAACATAAGAAAACCTATTGATAATAGCCTAAGTTTGATTACGAAAACAGAGATTCTTTGTTTGAGGTTCGGGGGTTAGGTTACGAGATGGGAAGTACCGAAACACCCATCTCGCCCAACTAAAGTTGGTCTTGCTTGATCAAAATCTACATGAATGATAAACGTTCTTCTTCTTCTTCTTTAAATCATAAAAAGGGGTTTTAAAATAGAGTTTGGAATGTAGGAGATAACTCTTTAACCGACCTCAATGAGATGAGGTGATCATTAGAGTCATGTCCCAAAATGATTTGGGTGATTGCACTTTGATAAAACAAAAAGAAAGAGAAAAGAGATGAAGTTAGAAAGAGGAAAGAAATAACTTTACCTAGACTTCAAGAGACTTCAAACACTTCTTGATGAATTCTTGGAGAAATCCTTTGGAAATGCTTTGTAAGTGTGAAATTTTAGTGTCTTATTGAGAATGTAAGATTGAGAGCCAAAGGTCCTTGAAAATGGAGGTAAAGGGGGGTTTTTTATAGGTGAAAGAGAGATGTTTTTGGTGCCAAAACTCAGTCACCAAGAAATTTCCCGGGCAAAATCCTGTAAATTGAGCAAGGGAGAGAATCCTGGCCAGAAATCTGTAACCGACGCCCAGAGGCGCGCGCTTCCTGCTTTGGGGGCGGGAGGCGCGCGCGTCTGGATCCTCCTGTCGGAGGCGCGCGACTCAGAGAAGGCGATTTTGACAGAATGGACTAGAAAGTCAGCCCTGTTATTCAGTTTAGTCCCTGGACTTAACGAAGTCAGTCAGGAACTTAACGGAAGTGACAGAAACTAACGAGAAACACTTAAAATGGGGAGAAACACAAGATCAAATGTGCAATCGGGGTGAGCGGTCCAAGGCGGGGTGTCTACACCAACA